>JAVLUX010000034.1:18840000-19105000 GCA_032164185.1 Moxostoma hubbsi | reverse complement strand
AGATGTCCTGGAGATAAAAGTCTGAAAGTTTCAACTGTGCTTGCGAGTGACTCATTTGGCCTTGAGATCTGAACTGTATAGGAGATAGGTAACCATATCTAATTGCTAGTGAGCGATGGATAATTATTTTAGAAACAATTAATACAACCAATGTTATTATTTAAAGTGTTAGGGAGGGGGGTAATGATAAACATCCTAAAGAAATGTTATACTGATTCAGAGAAAAATCTGAATATAAGATAGATAAACTAAACTATGCCATGGGCTACAGCAGAGATCTGAAGATACTGTGCTAGATAGACAGATTTCTGCAAGGCACATGGGAAATGTGGCTTTTGTCTGCGCCTGGGCACACATGTGTGCTTCTGTATGTTTGTCTGCATGTGTGTGTTACAGCAGGATGCAAATAAATATTTGTTTTTGTTACGTCCCTTTGGAGGTTTTGATCCTGTGCCATCTGGCAGCTCATGGGGATGTGGCCCGTCATCTTCTTCATCTGACTGCTCTGCCCACAGTGCCTTCCCCTCTACGCCCCTCCACACATTCACTAACCCCACTTCCACCTCTCTCTATTTCTCTTCCACAACTCTTCTTATCTGCATCTCAGAGCTGTTTACGGGATCAGGGAGCCAGTTTTTTAAATTTACTTTATTTACATTTTATGATAGTTTTAGTTTTCTTCAGTTTTAGTAATTATTGTCAAGGAATCCACTGAGAAAGAAACAGAATATTGCACCTCTATATTACTGCACCTCTTACTGGCATCTTGCATCATATTGATTGCTCGATAACTATAAAAACAATTATTTTTGGTGATTTGAATTTAGTTTTCTCAGTTTTTCTACCACTATTTTAGTATAGTTTTATGTTTCTGTTTATTTTGCATTAATTACTTTTCAATTTACGAGTGTTTTAAATCAATAGTTTTTGTCTTAGATTTTGATTTAAAATCTGATAATAACCCCTGATCAATTCATGAGAAAATTAAAAATATGAAAATACAGTGTCATTTTTACAATTGCAGAGGTTAACATAAGTAGGGTTACTTTTTTGTTTGTGGTATCATCTCCTAATTGTATGTGTGTTCTGTTTGAATCTGATTATGAATAATAGAGAGAGGGAAATAGTGGGGAGCAGTTAAAAAATTCTGTAATTAAATAATTTTCCAGTCAAACTTCATTATGCAAAGTAATCTTTAAGCTTTTTGTCAGGTACTCCCCGCTTAAAGAGAAAGATCTATATCTACAGGAAATTACATTGAATTAAATTACAATTATTCAATCTACTCTAGCAGAGAGGCATTTGAGAGCTGAAATTATTGACGATTACTGAAATTTACACAATGAGAATTCAGGTAATTATTTCCCTGACTGCTCATTTGAACTCATTTTGCTTTTTCTCCATGATCAGTCATCTTACAAGGTATAGAAAATTATGTCAGGTACAGATGAAATGATTCACAGTGAATTTTATTATTACATTATTATTACATTTAATATTACAGAAAATATATGATTGACTTATGAAGTCTAGGCACAGTTTGACCCATGGATATGAGTGTGTGTGTTGTGTGTGTGTGTGTGTGTTTTGCTCAGAGGTAGGTTAAGGCTGAGGTGAGTTTGAAGGCGGCCTGTGTCCTAAAAACTGTCCTCAGGATACACACCTCTGTGAACACCAGCTCAACTTCCTGAAGCTTTGTCCTCACACACACACACGCGCGCACACACAAATCACCAGAACCATGAAAAAATAAAGGTATTCAAAGCAGACAAATCATATTAAGACAACTTATTTAAATGAGTAACTGCATATCCCTTAGATTAAAAATCTGTATGTCTAAGATATAATTAATTTATAGGACTGTAAGTATTACAGCTAGGTGAATGAAGATTTCATCCAGACAGATGTAATAGAGATGTGATTCCACAATGATATCCACAAGTATATCCTGGACATATATGATCTCTTTATTCATCACTCTGGGAGTTGGCAAGAATTTGATATCATAAAAAGACTGTTTCATATAGGCTATTTCAAATTTCAAGAATATTGTGAATGTAATAAAAAGAGAACTGAAATATGAGTGAAATTGCTGTCCTCATCGAAGGTTGCAATTATTAGAAGAAGAACATAATAATACAAATAATCGAATATATCCACAAACGCAACTACCTCCATTTATTTCTTGTCTATTGTTTTCTTTCCTCTGTTAAAGGTGTGTTTTCTAGGCCAGGGTCTGCGAGTTTGAGCTTCACTGCCCTGGGTGCAGTGCTGCCTGTGGAAACATATGGCCAATCTTCTCCGGTCATCATTGTTACTTTTATCTTCCTCTCCACCGTTTGATATCAAATTAGTCCAGGAATAACTAATTCTTTATTCTTCTGAATCTGGCACACTGAGGGAACTTTGTTGCAGTCCTGGGAGGCAAACAACGCTTGGAGGAGTTAAACCTAATGAAAGCCTTTGATCCTGAATGATATTAGAGAGAAAGCAAGAGGAGAGAAAACAGTCAAGTTGCTGAAAATCCAACTCGAAATCGAAATGCAAATGATATTGAAATGTGGGGATTTCGCCTTTCTCTCTTGTCTTTTTATAATTAATAATTCCAGTTTTGTTTGTATTAGTTTTAACCTACTAAAGTATCAAATCTTTTCACACAGGAGTAGCATTCCATATTTATACCACTGGAAATGAAAGTGATATTTTCACATTGTTTGCACAAATTAAAATGTCAGAATGCTAAATTAAAAATATGGAGACCAAGAACCAGGGGAGAGAGGAAGAAAAGGAAAAAAATTGAGCAAGAGAGAGGTTTTGTGTGTACTGTATTTCTGTATGGAGGTCTGTTAGCTCCCCTATGCTGCTTATTTTATTATGATAGTTTTCCCTAAAGCAAAACAGAATGCAAAAGTATTGTCTGAGAGGCTGTTTAATACTTTGCTAGCCTGTCAGAGTTTTTGATAGAGAATGTTTGAGAGGCAGCTGACCCAAGTGTTCAGGACGTAACAATAAGCATTTATCACCAGAAATATAGGATACTGTCATTTTGGTCCAAATGTTTCCTGCAGTATCTACCACAGAACATAATGTTCAATTTATGAATTTGAATGTATATAGATATATGCATATACATATACTTTTCTTTCAGGGATACCAACCCGTTCTCACTCCCAAAGGTGCCCCCTGGAGTCCTCTCATTGACGTGGTGAGAAACCCCATTGTTTTCAACGAGAAAACTTTATTGCCAGTTATCAGTCTTTGAATATTATTTTGTGTGCTTAATCTCAATGTTTTATAATACTATAGTATATATTTGTGTGATATTGCATTATACAATAATTTATTTAAGTAATATCACACGAGCAAGAGTGCTATATGGCCCTACATCAGCACTGCTGTGATTCGGCCACTGGCCGAGTTCCGTAGGTAATTACAGCAGTGCTGATGTAGGGCCATATAGCATGATTGCGAGTGTGATATTGCTTATATACAACAGTTCAATGAACAAGTACATTTTAAAAAATTAGGAAAAACCGAGTAAGGTCATAAAAACTGGAACTACTTTATTATGCTATGGATCAGTATCTGCTGTTGCTGGTTCAAAACAAATGATACGTTCAAGCCTTCATTAGTAATTCAAAATGTTCACTTCAGAAATAGAAATTGTGCTGTTTCTAACAAGTAATAAACAAGGATGGATTGGTGGCTGTGTGCGTGTCTATGTTTCTTTGTCAGTGTGTGCATGTGTTTGTGTGTGATAGAGAGAGAAAGAGAGAGAGACGGACCGTGTGTGATCACCTGTTGCCACTCCCAAGCAGAGATGCTTTCAGCGTTCTGAAGGTCAGCTTTCTCAGTGGAAAAATAGTTCTCAACCAGTACTCAACAATAGAAAAGACGTAACAAGCAGATAAAGTACAGTCAAGATAAAAACATTTCTCCCCAATTTGGGATGCCCAATTCCCAAGGTGCTGTATGTCCTCGTGGTGGCGTAGTGACTCACCTCAATCTGGGTGGTGGAGGAGAAATCTCAGTTGCCTCTGCATCTTAGACCATCAATCTGCGCATCTTATCACGTATCTTGTTCAGTGTGTTACCGCAGAGGCATAGCGCATGTGGAGGCTTCACACTATTCTCCGTGGCATCCACGCACAACTCGCAACGCACACTAAAGAGAGCGTGAACCATATTATAGTGACCACGAGGTGGTTACCCCATGTGACTCTACCCTCCCTAGCAACTGGGCCAATATGGTTGCTTAGGAGACCAGGCTGTCACTCAGCATGCCCTGGATTTGAACTTGCGATTCCAGGGGTGGTAGTCAGCTGAGCTACCCAGGCCCTCAGATAATTTTTTAATTTTTTTATTTCCTATAATAATGTTACAAACAATATGATGGCAATGTGTGAGTAGCACAGTGAAACTGAAGGTTTTAATCAGTAAAAATATTCCCACTCCGTGAAGGCATTCTGATCCTGTGTCATCCTGATTGTACCGGCACGTCTCATTAAAAAAATACATGTAAATCCGAACTTGAGGTCGTTGTAATCAGTCACAAGACATGTAAGATCCAATAGTAAATACTTGAGCTTGTGACAAATGTTCACAATACACGCAAGAGCCAATTGCATAATTGCTGAGTCTCTGACGTCTTCACCGCCGTCCCCTCCCCTTTCTACTCTTTTTCTTCCTTTCCTTCAATTTCTTTGCCTCAATCTCTACCAAAGCAAATAAAGAGATGTTCAGGAGGTGGCAGGGTGGCAGGCCCCCCAAATGTAAAGTGTACACAATCACTCAGATACAAGTGGCACCGCTAAAAATTGCCCTCATACATCAGCTTATGGTTTACAGGCGCTGACAGAAAGGACGCTGAAAGGTCAGAAGGAAAAACATATAGATGTGTCAAAGCCTGCGCTCAGGGCTGCAGGACCATCAGATGATGGGATCTGAGATGAGCTCTGGAGGGACTGAAGAAGTGCTTGATGGGGCAGGATTCTGTTCTCTCTCTCTCTCTCTCTCTCTTTCTCTCTCTCTCTTTTTGTACATTCCCTTGTAAAGGGAAGCAGCATGCAGGCGTCAGCACCGGAGACCAGGTACAGTTGGGCTGTAACCTCTCTTGACGACCCCTTGTGACAAGACAGATAGCTCCATTCATCTGCAGCTGAGCAGCCACGCGGCGCTGCATTTTTCACCCCCGGCCCAGGATGGATCTGCTCACCTGGAGGAATGTCACCAGCCTGAATGCCCTGATCTGTCATGAGCCTACCAGCTTCACCAAAATCATAGCGCCACAGGTTGAGAGAGAGAGGGTGTTTTATACTTTATTTGTTTTCTGGGGTCTGAGAACGGTTTGCAAGAATTTGGGCTAAGGCCAAATTGTGTACTGGACGCGTGATGCAAATCTTGTCATCAGTGATCGTCAGAGTGCTCAAGCTCTGAACGTGCGCAGCCCGATTTTTCTAACAGTGTGTATTTGATGTGCCTGGAATTATTTGCCCTAATTAGTGGGTCCACAAGGTGGCAACACTCACATATGAGCCATTGCTGTCACAAAGAAGCACTAGAAGAAGATGTAATCACCTGTAAACATCAGGAGACAAAGGTAAAAACAACAACAGTGGAGGAGTCTTTCAAAAAGGACTTTAGTGTGAAAACAACCAGAGAGAGGGTAGATAGAGATGAACAAATAGACAGTCAGACAATGACATTTTACAAGAAAGAATAACAATAACAAACAACCCACACACAACAGTTTTAAATACGTAATGCCATACAGTAGAATGACAACATTTCTCGACTGGAAAGAGACTAAACTGCTTCCAATCAATGACAATGACAGTAAAACAAATTGCTGAAAATGACTTTGGTGAGGCGATTGCATGCTGATGGAATTAAGCTCCAGTGAAGGACAGTGAACTGATGGGGACTTTATCGAGGCTGGTTTTACCCTGCAGTCTGCGCAACGGCTTCCATATTGATCACTGTTTACTGATATAATCACTTTCAGATTCATTCTTCATCACTATGGCCTCCTGTATTGATTTGGTTTTGCTCTTGAAGGCCCTGCATGAGTGAAAAATTGTGAAAAAGTGTGTGTGGGTCATATTTGTGAGAATTTATGTAGGCTTGTGTGAGTTGATTCATGCTTTAATGCTGTGATGTTTTATGAGATTCCGTTCTTTGTTTCCTATCTATGTTTTATCACTGTTTGTTAGTGGTAGTGAGTTCTAATGTTATAGAGTAGTGCAGCACAAGGATATGACAGGGCCTTCTCTGCCAGATATAAACCCACTTCAGATAAAATGTGATTGCAAAAACAAGCAGGAATTGTTGTTCGAATAAAATATTCACAAATCATAACATACAGAAGCATATAGGTATATGGAGAGAAATGAGAAATGTTCCATATATATGAGTATACTATCTTTTTCCCTTTATGTTTTGTCTTTCCCTCAATTGCTCCTCTTTTTCTGATACTGTATAGGTTAAGAGCTGTCCTCGTTACAATTAAGCTAAATTATATCTCTCTATATTTTATTTCCATACTATATGTTTCATCTTCTTCCCCATTCCTTCAGCGTCACACTTTGGAGCTGCTTCCCAGATCACATACTTCTGCACTATTCTCATTAGCTGTGTTAACCACAAGGCAAACCACGCAGTTGGGTAATCGTTCAGATGGCAAAACAATCAAAATATGACACACTGTTTTGTGTTCACGTGCGGATACATTGTTTTCAGTGGTTCTGGAGTGGTTGACATGCATTGTGATGTGCTGCAGGTTCATCCATTTGCACAATTCCAAACATTTAAAGCCAGTTTAAGTTATACAAATCTGAAAATGCAACACTGTATCACAGAAATGGAGGAGTTGACAGTGTTTCACCAGATTTGTAATGAGGAACATTATGAAATGTGAAATACATACTGACACTGCAGTGCACTATCATTGTTTTGTCAAAATATAATCTCCAGTTGAAGGTGAAGTCAAAAAGACTGAAACATATAACTATTGTATAATACAAGGCATCAAAATTATAAAACTAATTCAGCATCATATTATAATAATACATTTGACTAGACAATACAAAATAATATTCCGTAGGTTCCAAAATATAAGTGAGTGATGTTGTGTTTTTTGCACACCCTATTCATTCACAAAAATGTTTTGTGATGTAGGTACACATATAAAAAAAATGTGTATTACTGTATTGTTGAATTGGAGCATAGAAATTATTATATATTATAAATGTAATACCATTCTTCCTTGTGTTAATTTAGTGAAAAATTATATTTTTGTTTCATTAAACATTTTTGATCTATTTAGGATGAATATTTTATTTTTTTTATTTAAAATCAATTTGATGTCAATTATGAGCTAATAAACAATTATAAAGATATGCTTTGAACATCGTCAGTAGCCTGAAAAATATCAATATTTTTTTTAGCCATATCGCCTGACCCCAGGGACCCCCCGTTGGACAGTTGCTTGGAGTCTCGGGAATCATAACCCCGCCCCTGACACTTCTCTGCCATTTTATAGTGTAAGTATCATAAGTTGTGTGTTCACACTGACTATGAAATGAGAAGCAAAGTACTACGAGTACCAAGATGATGTACTACAAAAACAAAAATATAACTTTGAATATTTGACACTTTATGCACTCAGTCCTCGTGGCTTGCCATATGTAACAAAAGGAGGGATTACCTGGCCTGAACGTGGCAACTAGCGAAAACTTCTGTGAAGACATCATCATACAAATGTGAGTTGAATGCTTTACCATTACACCACACTGTGCGAATATGTGCATTATTTGAGATATAAGTGTTGGACTAAGGTTGGCTAACATGCTAAAGCTAGCGGTAATGTATCCTTTGTGCTTAAAATGTAATTTCCATCAGCTGAAAAAACGTGATTGCTTCCATGTAGTAACAAAATATAAATTTTCCATTTGAGACAATACTACCCTAAAGAAATTCACACACTATATGTGTGAGTGGATAGTGTATAGTTTAAGTGCAAAGTGTATAGTGTGCCATTTGAGACAGTTATGGTCAAACTACCTTCACCTCAAACCTAACACTGAGACTGAGACTCCCCTCACCTCCTCATTTACGCTTACTGACTCAAACTTACATGCCAAAAAGATATTCAGAGTCACTTTTCAAATTTAAACACACATTATGCCATTCGTGTGATTCCTTGATTGGATCCACCAAGCTCCTTAATTGGTCCTGGGACACAGGTGGACAAGAGAAGACACAGACATGGAGACAGTAATAGCGGGTAGAATAAGAGGCAGTTTGATATAGATACAGTCCTCATACTTTTTTTTTTTTTTTTGCCTGTCTGTCTCTGCTCCATCTGTGCTGTTGTTATGTGGGTTTTATGTCCCCTGTGGATATTTGGTTATCTCTCTCATAAAATGTATTTTGTGTTTGTACTGGTTCATTAGCTGAATGAGCTGTATGAACAATAAGGAGAGGAGAGGAGAGAGGAAGAGAAAAAGGTTCATAATGGTGGTTTCAATCCACATGAGAAAAAGCTGCTGAGGCCACATCTGGAGGTGGCAGCAGGGGCAGTGGTGCAAGAGCTGAGCTCAGGCTGGGCTTCACTGGACCAAGAGCACATGCCCATTTTCTGCCCCGTTGAGGACTCCTGGAGGAGCAGCACTTAACTCAACCCCTGCATTCCAGCACAGAACACACACACTCGTGACTTCTACTGTCTCTACCATGGCCATGTTTGCGAACATCTCTGCCCTCCAGTCAACATAACTCTGCCCTTAGCCTGCAGACCAAGTGCATTATGTGTGTGAATATATATGTTTATCGTTGACCTCTCATCCACTGTATGGGTTGATGAAAGCATCAAAGCAGTGGCCTGATTTTCTTAACCCCCCCAGTTTTTTTTTCCTGTTTGTCCAAAACTGAGAGTGGACATATTAAAACTCCCACTCATTTGCTGAATGTTGATAGCAGCAGGAATGTATAGGCATGCTGGAATGCATCCCATTCCAGTGAGCATAATTTAGAGATGTAATGGGGGTAATGTAGGGCAGTGGTGGCTCAGCGGTTAAGGCTCTGGATTACTGACCAGAAGGTTGTGGGTTCAAGCCCCAGCACCGCCAAGACACCACTGTGTGGCCCTTGAGCAAGGCCCTTGACCCTATCTGCTCCAGGGGCGCCGAATCATGGCTGACCCTGCACTCTGACCCCAGCATAGCTGGGATATGTGAAAAATAAATAATTTCACTGTATATATGCAGAAATGTATGTATAATGTGTGACAATTGGGCAATTAAATTAAATTAAATTAAATTAATGGCTGCTCTCCTCATGACCCACACCTTAAAAGGATAGTTCGAAACAAAAATGAAAATTATGTCATCATTTACTCACTTTCATGCTGTCCTAAAGCTGTATGACCTTCTATATTCTGTGGAACACAAAAGTAAATATAAGGTAAGCCATTAGCCCTAGTCACCATTCACTTTCATTGGGTGGAAAAAGATGCAATGAAAGTGAATGGTAACTGAGGCCAACATCTTTTGAATTCCACAGAAAAAAGAAATGTAAGGAAAAAAAATAAAAAATATGTAGGAATAAATGATGACATCATTTTTAGTGAAATATCACTGTGATTATGCAGAGTATGTCTTTAAATCATATATTTTTAATTCTGTCTGATATTATATCTAAAGTGCTTTCAATTTGGCAACAACATACAAACTTCATTGCTACGATACTGTAAAATATGCATCATCGCCTTTGTAGATTGTGTCCTGAAATAACTCTCTATGCCTGGTGTATTTAGTGCTACTGTATTTCTGACAACCCTATAAAGGGAAAAGTGAGAAAGTAATGTGATGGATCGACATTAGAAGGTGGTGCTAATCATCACAGAGGATTTAGCACTGCTACTCAAACACATTAAAACTAGCATTCATAGCAACCGAAACTGATTGGACTGATTGGATTAGACTTCAGTGAGACCGGACTGCATTTAGACATCAATGTGGGACTTGTGAATGTATACGTAATTCATGCAGACTGTCAAACTCCTGCAGAAGACTTTAAGCTGGTGAGGCTCTGCTACACAACTACAATTTATTCTCAAATACCGTACATGTACACCGCTTACGTATACTGGTGTGCATTTACAAGCAATGTAAAAAAGCAGCCATGCATTAGAGTTGTTTATACCAGTTTAATTAGGTGGTTACATTGGGCAACTTTTACTTGTTGGTTGTGTTCCAACCTTTGCAGCCAATAAACAAAATTGTGCAATGCTCTTTGAGCTCTGAGATTTATATAGCATACATTCACTAGATGGTCTGGCCGTGATTGTCTGAAAAATAAACTTGGTTGCGACTTTTTTCACAAGTGTTTATTATGGCAGAGGGCTGGATGTGTCTGGTAGGGGAGGTGAAGAGAAGGAAAAAGAGTGATTTATTTATTTGGTTTGATTTTCACTCCTAATCTTCCCTGGCACATGCAAATGGAGCAAATACGGAAGGTGGCGTGGTTATCTTTCTTTACATCAATAAATAAAAGGCTCCAGTAGACCACAGGGCCCAGCTAATTTTCCAAACCAGTGAAGAGGCTTTTATATGAGAAACACCTCTTCCATTCCACCTCTCTCTCTCTCTCTCTCTCTCTCTCTCTCTCTTTCTTTCTTTCTCTCTCTCTCTCTCTCCCTCTCCCTCAGAAAGCTCTGCCTCTTATATTTCCATTGCTGTTTCATCAGTTTTTTTTTTTTTTTTTGCCTGATTTGCCATCCCTTCATCATCTGTATCTATGTGTACGTCACATGTCCACATGTCCATGTTGGAAGGCCTTGTTGCCCCGGGGTGGATTTGCATCAGGTTCCTGTGAGGTAAGAGGACAACGCATTAAAGGCCAAGCTGTAATCTCCTCCCTACCATCTAATCTCCACATATTAAGCTTCTCCTGGACGATAAGATAGCTGGGCCTCCACCTTGGCCAGACAGCTGACAGGCCAGTACAGGGCAAGGATGACACACCCACCCACATGCTTACATGCTCACACACACATTCACACATACACACTCCTCTCCAGAGAGGAGATTAATTGCTCTAAAATTAAGTCTGTGTGTGTGCTGTGACCTTTGGGGTCATTTTCCCTCAGTATGATGAAGCACTGTGGTCAGTCCTTCAGCGTGACCCAGCTTCCCTCATCCAGCGCCATCTGCAGCACAGAACACTCGACCACACCGACTGGCCTTCAGAGACCAGACGGATCACAGGAAATAGTAAGCTTAAGAAGATAAAAGAAATAGAGGAAGGAAAAATAGATACGATACTCTTTGCAACTATTGTGGTAACCAAGATTTTGCCAAGAAAGTCATGTTCCTGGATCAGCATCCTTGTCTTAGCTCTGTAATATAAGTGATCTCAGGCTTCCTTGCATGTTGTACTGTGTGCATAGTAAGGGCCCCTACATACTGGAGTTTATGCCGCTTGCAAGGGTGTGGAAGGAAAAAAGGGTTTTACAAAAGAGACACTCCATCATGCAACCAAAGTTGAGAATATTTAAACTTTTGCTGCAATGCACTTTGACATCAGTTGACCAATGAGAATTTCAGAAAGGCTGATCCATTTTGTGCTTTGGAAATCCAATTTGCAATGTTTTCAAACTGACAAGATTCTTTCCACAGCCTCAAATCGAATATTATGCATGCAAATCTTTCAAATACTACATCAGAGCTTTCTCTAGCTGCGGTAAGAATACTATAAGTAATTGCTCCTGCCCTGTCCATCCATCTGAATGTCAATGAGGTAAACAGCATCCCACCCTGACTACACTGCACTTTGGAATTTACCTTGTCTTGCAAGATCTACCAGATCAACAGCACCAAAGCATTTGGCTGCATTGGAGGACTGATCTTTTTGTTTTGCACACACTCACAGACACACAAATTCTTTCTAAATATGTACAATATAAAGGACCTTAACCACTGTTGCAGCTTTGAATAGCCCCTTGATTTGCTCAGCCGCCCACTCCAGAGAAAGGGCTCATGCTCTCCCCTTTGCTTTTATGTGTTTTGCAACTGGATTCCTATGCAGGCAACCCAAGAATGTGATGAAATGTGTAGAATCGCTGGCCAGGCCACATGCATGCAGACATAAACAGAGTGCCTAATGACACTCAGGCCTCACTACTCGGCCACTTTCAACTCAGCCCTAAACACTAGCAGCTGGGCCGAGGTGGCACCAGAGATGTTTATTGGGGGACTTTAGCCCATCAACTTATTGTCAACAGTTCAAGAGCTTGTCAGCGGACCCACCAGATGTGTTACAGCAATAGAGAGAGGGAAAGAGAAAAAAAGGAAAAATACATGAGACAATGCTTCTTGTGTCTGCCTTTAGCTCCTGGAAATGCTAGATCTGGTGTAGTCTTCGCTCTCTCTGTCATTTTCCATTAGAATAATCAAATTGTTTGTCAAATTGGGACACAGGGGGTATCACTGTCAAATGTTTGAAGGACTCTCCAAATGAGAGAAAATTTCTTTCAGCAATGTTAGTGTCAGCTCTCTAACTGCACCTTCCTCCTGTTTTTGTTCAGAATCTCACATTTTTTAAAAGGCTGAATAACACCAAATGTATTGTGGTCTGTATGTTTTGACATGTGAATTTACAGTTAAATAACAGACTCAAGTACATGCCTACAAATGTATTCAAGTTATTTTTAACACACAATATTGGAAATTAAAAACATAAAATGTAATTCCAACTTCAGTATAATAATATTAGAGGCTCTTGTGCTTAGCTATCCTAATGTGATCTGCAATGTCTGATTTACCTGCATGGGTGCCTATTCAAGTGTTGTGTGAAGAAATGTGTAGGTTTTTTTCTTTGGGCATTTTACCAGCATAGCTAGCTTGCTAATTTGAGAAGTGGCTTGCACTGAAACAATGCCAGGGAGCAATACCAGAACCGTTAGCTTTAAAGACATTGAGGAGAATTAATTAAATTAAATTAATTAATTAAAAAGTTATTAATCTTAACAGCTGAAACCGGGACATATTTACGTATTTAGTGAACTGTCGGCACCAGCCTGATCTCATCAAAATTATGTAACTGTGATGAGATTTTTGCTAAATGATGTCACTTATTTCCTTACATGTATTGTGGCATTTCCGAGGTGAAATGTCAACTCTGTGGCACTAAGTTCTCCCAAAGAGTTGGGGGTTTTAAGGTTAAACACTATATTGAGTTTAAATAGCCAAAACCTACTTCCCTACCCTAAAACATGAAAATCACAATTGGAACTGAAGGAACCATGTCATTTTGTGGTGCTTTTATGACACTGTCACCTCATGTGTTGACTTGTACCCGGTCTTTTGCATCACAAGTGCAATGCACAATTTGATCACAATAGAACAAGCTTGTAAATGTAGTTTGTTATGTAACATAACATAAAAATATATATACTTACAAGTTATACACTATGATAAAAGCGTTTTGATGTCATGAGATATCATTGCCAAAGGAACAGAGATAAACGTTTTTATGAATGAACAGTCTGCTGTTTTATTCGTGATTTGTGTGAAACGGAATACAAGCCATTGTTGTTGTAGCACCTCAAGTGTTAATTTCATCACAAAAGTTCCTCTGTATCTGAGGCTAGAGCTTATTTTTATTTATTATATAGGGTAACACTTTACAGTCTCCATGTTACACATATTACATGTAGCTATAATTAATTTATTAATAAGAATAACAATGTGAAACTGCAAGCACCTCTGATACATTAAATGTATTAATATTACATAGTAACATAAACACTATAATATAAAGTGTGACCTATAATAGTAGTGTATATATCAGTTTTATATGGACAACAATAATTGGCTAAAAAAATAAGCCAGCCACATCACAGCAAGATGAAACAAAAGTCTCCAATAGGAATCAGAGAAAGCAGAAGACCACTGATCTCAGTAGGCTGTTGTGCAATATGCCTCTACATCCAGATGAGCATAATATGATTTGTATTTGTGTCTGTTTTAATCGTTTGAGCTAAATGAGAATTTAATTGCTCTGCCATCATTTTCACATCCAGGCACACAGAGACTCTGGCCACCTTGCTCACACTCCACAATCCCTAAAATGGGTTTTTTACTGTTTATGCATTAAAACCCAGTAAACAAATAAAACGAATAACAGGAGGGAGAGATTTGCTGCATTTGCCGCCTCTCAATCCCCCTCCTCCAAACTGTGCTGTTTTGCAACACTAGCCAATGTTTACCAAAGTTTAGATAATCTCATTTGCATATTAGATGTGATTAGCACAGTTCATTGTCAGGATTACGCATATTGGGTTACACAGTCGTCTAGCATGAGCGGATAGATAGATCCGTGTTTGCAGCATAGAGGCCAGCAGCGTTCCCAGCCATGCTAATGAGCGTACCTATGTAAATGAGATAAATCATCAGTATGGGTAAAACAATCTCTTCTTTCACTCTGCCAGGAAACACATACCCTAACACAGTTATAAAGTACACATAAATAGACACTTTCTTGAGTGCTAAAACAAACATGCCGTTTATGATCAGCCCATGTGTGTTTCCCTCAGATCATTTTTTGGTCATAAAGATGCAAATGAAAGACACGAGGAGGCAGAGAGGGGGATGACAGATAGAAACAAAGCACTTTTCTAGAGAGTAGTGTGTTTTTCTAAAGCCAGTTTTAGAATCCAGTGTTTTATCCAACTAAAACACATTTAATTTATGGGCTAAGATTTCAAGGCTAATGTTTTGAACACATGCTCCTCAGTATTGATGTTGTCTGCACTTGAACTGTTGTCTTTGCAATTGACCCATGCTTTACTAGCAGATATACGCCAGGACTGGCTGTTTACACAAATTTCACACTGGAGAAAAGAGAGTGAGCATGAGAGGAATTGTGCGTAGCCCCCAATCTTTGCTAAATTAGACATGGGTCCTTTCAGATAACATCAAAATGATGAATATATATATATATATATATATATATATATATATATATATATATATATAGAGAGAGAGAGAGAGAGAGAGAGAGAGAGAGAGAGAGAGAGAGAGAGAGAGAGAGAGAGACCTGATCGC
Source organism: Moxostoma hubbsi (assembly GCA_032164185.1). Taxonomy (NCBI): domain Eukaryota; kingdom Metazoa; phylum Chordata; class Actinopteri; order Cypriniformes; family Catostomidae; genus Moxostoma; species Moxostoma hubbsi. The sequence goes on along the minus strand of JAVLUX010000034.1, from coordinate 19,089,893 downwards.
AAAGACCATAAATACAGTTTTAGATTAGACATTCCTTCATTTTAAAACCTATTTAAGACACTTATCTGGGTCCAAACCACAGTACCACAACCAGGGTTGGGAGATTTACTATTGAAATGTATTCCACTACAGATTACAGAATACATGCTGTAAAATTTAATTTGTAATTTGTATTCCATCAGTAACTTATAATGTTATAATGTTGTTTCTAAAACAAAATACATCAAATTTTTCTTGTTTTAAGGATTTTTAGATATTTTTACAGGAAAATAATACAAAAAATTATTATCAAGAATATGATTTTTGCCCTAATATCAAAGGTCTTACTAGAAAAAACTAATTATGATCCAACGTTTTCTTGATAAAAAATATGATTGTGCCTGGTAACATGTGCATGCAAAATGGCTAGCTTTTTAGCTTAGCGTAATTTCTATTTCTTCTACTCCAAACTTACTTCTCTGTCAGCTCATACACATCATAAGAAAGTCTTTAATGCAATCCAAAAAGTATCAAAGTGAAATGTAAATATTTGAGAGACAGGGTGAGAAAGTGTGGATGTTTTTGAGTCTGTGTGAAGGGGCCACAGCTGTGGTCGTTTCTCTGGCGACCCTGTGCCCCTGTGTCCCCTATGCAGGCTTCCCTTTTACATCTGCTACAGCTGGAGAGCAGCGTATCACCCACTTTGCACCTGAAGGCATTCATACGTACACATACACACTCACAGATGCATCAGCACACATCTGTCAACTCTGGGCACACTTCTACCCTCTGTAAAGATGTGTAGGCCCTGTCTGTACGTGCGAGAGAAAGAAAATAATCTTTGTGCTTATTTTGTATTGGAACAATCTCAGTGTTGAGTAATTGACCACTTGATGATAATGTCAGATGGCATATTTTATGTTTTCCTTTTTCTCGAATCCCACACTTAAAATTAGTTTAACAATGTGTTCAATTCTGTAAAGAAAATGTTTGCAATGTAAAATAAATCTCTATAATATCTATGAGGATACCTTACCTCCCATATGCTCTACTTTTTTTTACTGTTCTCATCATGGTACTACCATGGTGGCTAATTTTTCTAATGTTTTTATACTGACCTTTTATAAGTTATGATTTACTCACCACATGTCATTCCAAGGTCTTCATTGTAACAAAAAAACAAAAATATATATATTTTTTTGGGTGAACTAATCCTTAAGTTGTTGCTGGTCCTCACAATGCTGCTAATTTTATGTTTTACTAGATTAAACCACACACACACACAGAAAGTTCCCAGCCCTGTTCCTCCAAGCAGCAATGGAGCTAGACTGGCCCATTAACTCCTCTTGACCCTCTATTCTCACCTGTAATAAAGCAGAGGAAGAGCCCCATCACATATACACACACAAAAATCACAATTATATGTACACACTTTATGCCACACCCAGCAGAGAACAGAGCAATGGGCTTGAGAGTATACATGCTCATTAGTCCAGCTCCTGTGTCCACACAGTCTAGTGTGTGTTTGTGTGTATGTGTGAAGTCTCAGGTGGCACACAAGGCAGATGAAAGTGTGGACAAGTGAGGGTAAGATATGTGACATTGTACCAGTGGTGTGTGCGCCAGCACCTCAGGTTTAGTCTGTGTGTGTGTGTGTGTGTGTGTGTGTGTGTGTGTGTGAAGGTGGATGGAGAGGGGCCATCAGTTCACAGCCTGTGAACCTCTCATTAGACTCTTTCTCACCGAGACTGAGCTGAGTGAGTAGGGTGGGGGAAACTGTCAGTACACATGATCACAGGCCTTGGCTCTACACACACACACACACACACACGTCACACTCATTACACGTGACCAATATGGTCAGACATACACAGGTGTGTGTATATAGCTGGCACACTTTCTCTTTCAATGGGTTTAAAAAATAAATGTTATAGCAAGAGTTATTTCTTCATTTGTTTCAGGACTACATATTACAGTAGAATATTCAAAACCAAAACGGGAGTTTGGCCATTTATCTGTATATTTTCCATTGCTTATGTTCAGTACACAACAGCTATTAAAATTTTTAGTCCAAAAAAATATTTATTTGAAATATTTGTGTATTATATTTGTTTAGTTAACATTTATTTTTAGAGAATTATCATTCATGTCCATTCTATTCTAAATTATGCAGGCTGAGTAGTAGTGAAAAAAGCATGAAAGGTTTAATTGCCATAAAAACTTTATACAATCTGTATAAACCTTCTTAACTATACTGTATACAGTAACTACAAACATTTAGATTATTGTACTTTATACAGTAAGTGCTACAACACGTTCTTCCAGCAAACACATGTCAGAGAATGTCTATATAGGCTAGACATTCTATGTTCTGTATGTATCAGAGTGGAAATGTATATGTCCAGCAGGGCCTGTATATGTGTATTTGTGTGTATATGTGTTTGTGAAATAGAGATGTCTGTAACCCCCCCACCCCGTCTCTCTCTCTCTCTTCATTATTGATCGTCCAGCACTTTGAGAACAAAGAGTTAATCCTTAAAAGGCCAAACAGCACTGATTCCTTCTCAGTCATGAAAGTTTAAATGTCTTCTTTTTTTTGTTTGGCCCTGTGAGACATGTTCTCAGTGTAGCTGGCTGTGTGACCCGGGGCATAATGGAGATCCAATACCCAACCCTATTCATCCTACATTCAACCAGTCAATACCTATTATTAGATACTGTTGGCCTATCAGCTCAGTTATGGCACAGAAAGTAGGTTTTCAGATTGGCCAGTGGAGGAGGGTAGAGTTGAAACTCCACCCTATTTCATATTCTCGCTCTCTCTCTTTTCTAACCTGGATTAGCTTCTGTTGAAGATGCTTTTAATTGCACCAGATAATGGAAAGGACAATCCTGCTCATCTGGAGTTATTTTAAATGTCAGGGATGTCAATTTGTTTTTTTTCTTTTTGGTTAAGAATCAGATCGAACGAAATGTCCATGTCCAATCCAACTTCAAGAATATCAGAAATGATCTTTGTTAATTATGAGGTTTTGCTCTGATTATTATGATATTTTAAATCAGATGTTTGTTTCTTTTGCTTTGCATCTTTATTGTGAATGTTTGTGTTTCTACATGGTGTATTTACTTTTTTATTGGAGAGTTTTGGGAATTGGCTTGTGATGTTTGTTGCCTTATTATTGTGATTCATAGTGTAATTGTTACAAAGTGGACAGGCCTCCATTCTCACAGGTTCTCCTCAATTGGATGGCCAGCACAGTTCGGCCCAGTGTGATGAGTAATGCAACATTAGCGGCCTCTCTGACAGTACTGGGCCACTGCTAAAGCTGAGACTAGGAAGAAGGAGCTTGTTTGCTAATATGTAATAAATTGTAGGTTTAATTATAACAGCAAGGTAATTACAATCGAGGAAACACCCAGACCCAGAGGGAAGAAAAAGGAGGGAGAAATTCCTATTAAAGAAACAGTGGCTACACTGGACTATGCTGCTGAGTTTCCACATAGATATATTAAAATGGGAGGAACAAGAGCTGAGATATGTGGTCATGGTCAGCTTCTACCCTGTTTTAGACCTCAGTTTGTCCTTTAAATGTAGGGACCATCTTTCTCTGACAGACCACCCTGATAAACGTGTTCACCACTAGAGCAGAGAGAAATACAAAGAAACATGAAGAAAGAGAGAAATAGAGGGTAATTCCTTACATTTTTTGGCTTGCCATCAGTAGTTTCAGAGGTAGAGAAAGAAGGAGAGAATGGTAGAGAAAGACAGTTGGGACAAACAGCGCCAAAGGGAGAAAACAGGTTAAAGCGGAGTAAGAGAGAAAGGTGGGGGTCTGTATTTCTTCCCAAGGTCTGTGTTGTGTCTCTTTATCGTCCTCTGTAGCATTCATTTTTCTAAAGTCCTTTGTTTAGATGGCCTGCAGACTTATTTGAGGTGACCCTTACAGCTGAAATCACTGTTGATTATAACACACACACACAAATTTTTGCTGGAAAACATTTTAGAAGCGTATAAATACTGTTTTATGTAAGTACTCTATGGAGTTGGAAAAGTTACACCTGGTCCACTTGTATTACTAATACTTGTTTTACAACCAAGGTCATTATAGTCTTTAGTGATATTAGCACAACAGAATCAACTTAACTTCCGTATTTTGTCATCATCTAAAAGGTCCTGCAACTTATAGTCTGATGCAATTTATACATAACTGATGTTGGTGGTCACACAGACACACACACACACACACACACACCACAAAACAGATGAAAATATCAGTCATAAAGACGATAGAAGCATTTTCAAGCCATCAATTCAGAATATTTTGCCTTTACAAAATACTTTATGCAAACAGTTTAAATACTTTGTCTTCATAACATTATTGTTCTAACAAACTCTAGACCGCTGACATATGCAACTCCTCACATGCCCACAAAATAACCTTTCATCACACATGTAAAGTGAATGTTAAAACATTCAGCCAGTGAACTGGATAATCAATACATTGCAAAGCGGTTTGCAATAATCAGAAATACCCATAGATAGACAGAAACTAACTTTAATGAATGAAAGAATACAACAGGCATATTGTTTCACTTGCAGACTAAAAGCTGTTTATTTGTGCACAGCATAGATTTACTGATGTTATAAACAGATGCGGCTTATATGTCTCGTTTCTTTCATGAAACATAAACAGAATATGAGAAACTGTTACACACAATTACTTAAATCAAATTCTCCCATTTAAAACATGCCCAAAAACAGTGTGATATGATGTGTTCTGTAGAGTCTGAGGTACTGTAATCTCATGGAGGGCGATTGACATCTGAGCGACTGAAGTGAAGTCGGGCGGCTCCTCTCGGGTCCTAATGACAGCCACATGCTACCTCTGTCAGTGTGACTTATACAGAGATGTGACCTATATGTGTTTTGTTTTTCTCTAAACAATGTGGTTTTGAATCAGTGCGACTTACAGTCAGGTGCGACTTTATTTCTGGAAAATACGTTTACATGCTCACAATCAAATACTGTATCAAGGAATAGCCCTACATCATGGCTTCACCATTCTTCACAGTTTACATGAGATATGAGAGTTTTTGTTGAGATTTCACAAAGCCCTCTGGCTAACAGTGCGAGTGTGTGGAAATGAGAAAATTTGGTTCACAAATAACTTCAAATTCTTACTGAATATGCAGTTATCTAGTCTAGGACGTGTGAATTATCTTATAATCGGTTTCTTTAAGTGGGAGTGGACATTGTGTCTATGCAAACTTAATCTTGCCTGTAACATACATTTGCAATCTTAATTTTTGTGCTGTCTGCAGTAAAATAATACCAGAAAAGGACTCTTCAACGTGAAGTTTATTCTTAACCTCTTTAGTTAATTGTATGAGTTAATGACGTGGGGCCCACTGCGGGGGTCATCAATCACATGTCTCCAACTTTTCATCTCACCCTTCAGCTGTAGCCTCGACAGTAGCCTCATACAGCATATGCTTTTAAAATGAGTCTGACCACATGAGGCCCAGAGCTTTAGCTGCTCTCTGCTGTGTCAGAATGGAGGGATGAAGCTCGCAGTCTCCTCTCTTTGTCAGCACCACTTGGCTTCAACTGTTGCCAGAGGTCTGAAGACACTGGTTTTCCCAGCAGCCGACACCTCGACTCAAGCTCTGTCTGGTCCCTCGGTGTGACAAGGGGTGGACAGACAGATGCATGGTTGAGTTTTTGTGTGTGTTCTAAAATGAGCACAGTTTACACATTCAAACTAATAGAAAGAAACCACAAGAAGCCTATAGGTGACATTATGGATGCATTACCAATGTCTTAAAACTATGTTAGGGAAGCTACTTTGAAACTGTATCTTCCCAAGCTATAAATTACTCAAAATTATGCTGGATTGGAAAAGCCACATACTTTCCCTCACTTTATGCTTATTAGGGTTTTCCCCAAAATCCCTAAACAAAGACCAAAATTATTAAATGACTGTTCTGACTTAGTGTGTAGTTTCTTTTCTAACTGTTAGTCTGCCTATCTGTATGTATGTACTGTACATCTATCTGAATGGCTGTTTGTCTTATTGTAAGGTCTTTTAAACCTTCAAATCTTAAGTTTAAAGTTTAAAACTTTTTTACACTTTCAAGCCAGGTTATGTCAATCCAACATAAAGTTGTACTATTTTTCCTTTTCTATTTTAAAGTGGTTAAACTGCATTCAAGCTACTCTTTTGAAAAGTAGTTAACTAAACTACAAGCTACTAACAAAAAGTAGCTAAGTACATTGATGGTTTAATTTCATATTTTAATATATGACTACCCAATTATATAATTTATAATTTAATCAAAGCCATATTTATCTTGCTCAAAAACAAGGTTTTGAATGGATGAACGAATGAATGAATAAAACTTGAGAAGATACAGTTACACTAAATACGAAAAAAAGATTACTCCATAATTATATAATGACTTGAAAACATAATAATGCACAGTACCATATAAGCATATTTTGCTAATTCTTTTTTACACATGAACTGTCCAAATGAACTGCTTGAATAAATTGATTTAGACCTTCCAGCTCTAATACATATGACAGAGAAGACAGTTTAGGAGAGTGTCTTTGATAATTGCTTCAGTTCAATCGTCTGCAAAGTGCAGGCGCAATACATGGTTAGATAAGAACAGCAATGCAGTGGTTGTCGCACTACACTACTACTTGTTGAAAAATGTAGACAGTTTCTTGAAGAGCTAGACTATATTAAATAAAGCTGAGCTACTGTCACGCTACTGAGAAAAGTATTTAAGTGAGTAGCATTGCATCATTTCATTAATTACTACCAAACACTGCTGAGATTTAAAAGGGTCATGGGTTGATAGCATGCTGAAGGTTCTCACAAAATTTTCATCTACACTCTAAGACACTACGCTCTCCTTACAGTTTGCGACAGGCCCCAAGAGAAGATGTGCTAAACTGAAGCAGGATGAACAGGACAGCATGGAAAACCTGGCCACGTCTGAGCCATCCTCAATGCTCTTGTGTGTGACCAGCTTTGGGGTACATCTCTTAATCCCATCAATTCAGATCTGCCATTGCTACACCACTGCCTCTGAACCTTGTCTGTAGTCATTACCCTAAGCAACCTCCATCTCAACACACACAATAACTCATACACTGCCCACAGATACAGATAGACTAGCTAACAGAGCACAAGATAAGAGCCTTTATTCCTCTTTGAGTATGAAAAATCCCTGATGAAACATAGGGTGTGTAACACCAGAAAAGGGAGCATCAAAATCTTACATGGGATAATGTATTCATATTCTTTATGGGAATCATTCAGGGTTATAAATATTTCAAGCAAAACTGTTTTATTAAATGTATTTACCCTGTTTCAACCTTGAGACCCCCATCAAGATTCAGCCTCATTAAATTTGTGTTTCCACAAGGGGAGGTAAAATGCTAAAATTTTAATAGAATCAATGGAGAAGACATCAAACCATGAAACATCCTCTACATTGAAATACAGTAAAAGCAATGCAGCCATAAAAGACATGGAATAAAAAAAAAAAAAAGTACAAATAAATGCAACAGCAGGTTATGGAAAGACCTGCACTGGACCATAAGAACACTTTTCAACACCAGAGCACAATAGGACATTTTATGAAAATAGTGTGTTTTGTAATTTAAAAATGAGATTTATGCTTGTGACAAAAAAATAAAATGAAAAAAAAAAAAAAAAAAAGTTGACCCTTTCTAATGCTCTTGGTGGGCTTGTCCTAAAAACATTTCTCATGGTGACAAATTTGGGGTTGTTAATAGTCTGAGTTATTTGTTTAGTCACTCTCAGCCTGTGACAGAGGGTACAAGACCACTTTTGATAAAAAGTGACAGCACACTGCAGGTGCCCTACCTTGACAGTGACTGAATGGGGGCAAGATGTACACTGACAAGCCTTGTCAAACAAGTGATCTCACATATACACACACAACAACAGTGTCCGCACTCACAATGACATAGCCGTTGTGACATGGATGGTGCCTCTGACAGTCACATCACCTGTGAGCAGGTGCTGCTGAAACGCACACCCTGCAATGTTCTGGGCGGGCACAATGCTCTTACACAGGCAAGGTGAAAGAGGCTGTCAGTGCAGCTATGGATGTACATTAGGCAGTGACGATGGAGTCAGTCTAGATACCGGGCAGGCCACATGGGAATGCAATAACATGTTTGACGCATGTTTGACTCCTTCCACTGCCAAATACAGTCATGCTCTGTGCCAGCTACACAACAGGTAAAAGGCTAGCTGCACCACCCACATAATAAATTATGAAAGCCCTGCTGAAAAAAATAACCTAAACCAGCCTAAGATGGTTTGCGGGTCTTAGCTGGCCTCCCAGCCTGGTCAAGCTGTCTGTTGGCTGGTTTTAGAAGGGTTTGGACACTTTCAACTGGCCAGGCTGGGAAAAATCTTGCCGACTAGTTAAACCAGTTGAGAACCAGCTGGCCTGGTGGGGAGACCAGCTTAAACCAGCTAAAAACAGCAAGCCAGCTTAGTCTCCCAGCGTGGCCAGCCTGTCTGTTGGCTGGTTTTAGAGGGGTTTCGGGCATTTTCCAGCTGGTCAGGCTGGGAAACAAGGTTGCTCACCAGCTAAACCAGCTGAGTACCAGCTTGTCTAGGCTAGTAGACCATCTTAAACAAGCTAAGACCAGCAAGCCAGTTCAGTCTCTGAACTGGTCAGGCGTCTGTTGGCTGAAGTAGATAATGTTTAGGCACTTTGCAGCTAGTCAGGCTAGGAGACCAGCTTACCAACTAGCTAAACCAGCTTAGTAACAGCTTAACCAGGTTGGAAACCATCTTAAACCAGATAAAACCAGCAAGCCAGCTTAATCTCCCAGCCTGGTCTAGTAGTCTGTTGGCTGGTTTTAATGGAGTATTGGGCACTTTTCAGATGGTCAGACTGGGGAGTCAGCTTCCCGAACAGTTAGACCAGCCGAGTACCAGCTTGGCCAGGCTGGGAGACCAGCTTTAACTAGATAAGACCAGCAAGCCAGCTTAGTCTTCCATTCAGGTTAGGCTGTCTGCTAGCTGGAGTAGATCATATTTAGGCACTTTCAGCTAGTCAGGCAAGGAGACCTGCTTGCTGAATAGCTAGACCAGCTTAAGCCATCTAAGATCAGCAAGCCAGCATAGTCTTCCAGTCTGTTAGCTGGTTTTAGAGGAGTTTTGGGCAATTTTAAGCTGGTCAGGCTGGAAAACCATATTGCCGACCAGCTGAACCAGCTGAGCGCCAGTTTGGCCAGGCTGGGAGACCATCTTAAACCAGAAAACCAGTTAAGGCTGGTTTAAGGTGGATTTTTATCTCCTAAATGTTTTTTTTTTTTTTATTGTATGAGTGTCCTTTATACAATAAGACAAAGGTCAAGTTGTTTTCCACCTTTAGTGTGAGAACAGAAAAAGCTGAGCTTGTCAGATAGCACCCTTCCGTTGTCCTATTTTAGAGATCTCCATAGGCACAGCACTTACCGTGGAACCTTGGCCTTCTTATTCAAGGCAGATTTATAGCATGTCATGTGGAGATCAATAACAGAACAATGTGGAGAAATGGAAGTGCAAACGCTGTCTGTGAGAATTTTTGGACAGTAAGGGCATCCTGTTAGAGAAATGCCTTGACAAATCAATGTGTTCATCTGAAGGAGTTTGGCAATCTATAGGAAAAAAAAGAGAAATAATCAAAAATGGAGAGAAAATGAAAATAAAAATGCTTGATTTTTATTTTGAACAACTTTTAACAGCATGAGAAACAATGGAAATGCACAGTATTTCATGGCCAATGGAATAAAAGAAGATATTCAAAATAAAGGCTGGCAAAGGCAAGAAAGATAGAGAAAGAGAGAATAAAAAGAGGAAAAATGAGAGAATCTAAGCCAGACAGCCCAATGCTCTTTCGTTACCTAGGGACATGTTCTTGCCCATTAGATGTTGACCCGATTTAGAAGTGCAGCTGTGAAGGTATCCTAGAGTCAGACACCTTCAGCATCTCTCCCCTTTCTGCATCCCTCCCTCCTTTCTACCTCTTTTGCTTTCTGTTGAATGGCCACTTTTACTATTGCAAAAATCTTTGGTTTCTATGCTCGCTCTCTCTCTCTCTCTCTCTCTCTCTCTCTCTCTCTCTCTCTTTCTCTGATGTTATTGCTCTCTGTCAGAAAGATGTTTGTCTTCTGTGATTTGTGTCAGGATAAGAGAAGGTGCCATGCCCTAGTTGAGCTTCATTAGGACTGGACCGTTGCTGTACGTCTTCAGGCATCCACGCTGTGCCACTCGATATTAAGCTTATTAATTCAAACACAGCTGCCCTCTCCCCTATTCATGGCTGTTCGAAAGTCAGTCTAGCCTGTGGCCACAGAGGGACAAATACATTTTAGCAGACAGTGCAAGTCAAAACTCATCCAGACTTGGACAAACGTTTTTCTGCAGCAGAGAGTGGACAGAACTCTCATGCTCCCTTTCTTTTAAAATAGTCTTCTTTTTCATCTGTGTCTGATCCTCCTGATCTGGCTGGCAACTTGTTTGTTTCATCCCAGCACATGAGTCAAGGGTTTTTTCATTGTGTGTATCATACAAATAGCTTGCATTTCAAACTCACAAAAAAATAAAAACTATTACAAAATAAATGTGTATGTGTATGTCAAGTATAATAATCATTACAAAATGCCAAATTTCTTACAAAAATATTTTTTTAAACTAAGTTGTTTCTATGTATATGTACTGTACTTGCTTAAAGGGAATGTTTACCCAAAAATAAAATTTCTGTCATCATTTACTCATACACAGACTGTTCCAAACATGTATGACTTTCTTTTTTTGCATTGAACAAAAGGAGCTATCTAGCAGAATGCCCAAGCTGCTCTTTTCTGTGCAATGAAAGCAAATGGTTACCACAGCTGTCACTGGTCCCCATCCAATTTTGTGTTATGAAAAAGAGAAGCTTGGAGAGTAAATGATGAAAGATGTTTGTCATCATTTTTGGGTGAACTATCCCTTAAATGTCTCGTCACTGTCATTACTGCTGTGTTGCTCGGAACTGCACACAAGAATTTCACCTGCTGTTGCACTCGTGTACACAGTAGTGTGACAATAAAGTGATTTGATTTGATTTGATTTGAAATAAAGACTTTTGTAAGATTTTGGACTTTCTCATTCCTTAAAGTAGTTAATGGGGACTCACCTGTTCTCTTTCCTTCCCTAAACTCTGAGGAAGCCTTGACTGCCAAAATGCATGTGTGTCCATTGACTTTTAACTAAAATGTGTTTAACTTCACCTTATTTCATAGTCATTTTTGGAAAGCCAAAATATTATAAAGGTTTTATTAACTTTTATATCAGGAGATGCACCTTGGACCATAATTTTTCAATAATTATCTGCTTTTATATCAGCAAACATTCTCCTTTCACCATCCTTGCTTCTTTGATCAGCCACAGGTAGCATTTAGATGCTTTCCACACCTTCTAACTGTAAGACTAAGCAAATCCAGGCCTTGCCTTCATACGTGTGGTAGTGGATTTTGTGGCAGGGCCGAAGGAGCCGTGGGAGTAATTTAAGCACCAGAGTGAGAGCCACCTTACCACATCAAGTCTTGGAGTCAGTGGGCACTGCCACCTCCAATTTAACCTCTCTAATGTGACGCTAGCCAGGAAAAAACAGCTCCACAGAGCCAACCCCGAACTGTAACAGAATGAGAGACATTCAAAAGTGTAATCTGCTTCAGCAGTGAGGTTCATTTTCACATCTTCCCCACAGTGTATTTGTTTGTCTCCTGTTGGGTAATAATGAGGGGTGACCAGGGTTGTTGAATGGAACTGAGAAAAATTCAAAGTTTAAAAAAAATTCTAAACTGAATGTGGATTATTAAACATTTTTCCAAACTGAGTTTTATGTGGCACTTTCAACGTTTTGCTGCAGTTTCCTGGTGAAATTAATCAATCAAATTAATTAAATTGTTTATGACTTTATAAACATGATTTATTTTGCTCTATTACTCACACCCTGCCATGTTATTATATAAAAACACTTTTACTCTAACGCATGATTTGAAAAGCAATACATTTAAACTCCTGTATTACAGTTCACCTACACTTACACGCTTATTTCTATGTGATTAACATCCACGGTAGCTCACCTCATACAGTGTTGGAATTTGGAATCGGAGACCAAGCCTGAAGCCCAGCCAAAGATGCTCAGAGTGAAAGTAAAGTGAAAGTTCCATAAAAGCGACATGAAATGACGTGGTTGCTTCAGTTAATGTGCTTTTAATGTCAAATTTGCTTTTAGAACACAATAAGTTAGGTTTAAGAGTTGGTTTAGTGTAATGATTTTGTGTTACCTCTCATTTAATTTTAGATCACTATTAGTTAGGTTTAAGATAAAGTGTTAGGTTAGGAAGGCACCTTTTACTCATTAAAACATCCATATTAAAATTACCTTAAAACCCTCATCTGATAACATACATTATTTCACAATATTTTGGCACTTGACATTTCACTGGAAAACTGCAGCCAAACATGTAATGAAGCACGTAATTTGGATTTGCAATAATGTTGCCATAGTCACAGAAATTTCATGAGATCAGTCTACATTTATCACAGGACAGATCATAGTCTAAGAGAGAGGGTTTCAAACTGGGGTCTGGTGATTCCCAGGGGGCCACTAAGGGTTGCTAGTTAGTCCACAAAAAATTTCAGAGAACCAAAAAAAGTGTAAAAAAAATACTTTTACATTTTAATCGTATCTAGCCTTAGCAAAATGGCAATATGAAAGCCAATTATTAAATTTTATAGTTTGCATCTGGTTAAAACTTCTTGAAACTTAAGACGACAATGACGAGACCTCTAAAAACTCAATACTGTCTGTGAACAGAGCAGCTTCTTAACATATTCAGTCTTCCACACAAGTCTCTCTTTGGAAAAAAGAAAAAGAAAAACACAAGCACAGACATGCACGGTTGACCCTCTCAAATGTAGCCTGCACTATATTTTTGGGTCCACTACCACAAAAAGCCAAAAACCACATTGTGGGATTCGGAACATAGTGTGAAAGACATGTCCAAAGAATTTGTGCTCTTCCTGTCCTGGACTGGTTTATGTCTTCTGCATACATGCAAGCTGATGAGCGGCTGCTGTCTAAGCAGCATGGGACAGAGCCCAGTACAGGTCAACAGTAACTGACATCCAAGGAGATCTGAGTGGAGGCACAATAAGGGGAGGACGAGGAGCACAGCATCGAGACAGGCAGAGAGACAGACAGGGGCACGCTGCTCTGGAAACAGCAGGGTGAAAGCCCCAGAGCTCTTGATCATGCGGTCTCTTTAGATGAATTACTTATTAGGGAATATGTGTAGAACGTGGGCTCCTTCCAGCCTGTGATCTTCCTGCCAGTTTAGCCAAAGTCCTCTCCTCCCCTCAGCCAGCCAGACTTTATCTGGCATGGTCATGAGCCCCAAGCTCTCCACGCCAACACAAGACAGGCTGTGGAAAGAGAAAGAAGGGAAACACAGAGAGTGAGAAAGACAGGCAGAGAGTGAGACAGAGATCAAGAGAGGAAGTGAGAGAAAGCAAGTGAAAGCAGAGAATGAGATTTAAAAGAGAGGGAGCACTTTTCATTCTCCTGGTCTGGCTTGGGCCTCTTTGACACGTGTAGAACCGCGGCGCACACACACACGCTCACCACAGCGTTCCTTCGCTCTTTACAGTCGCGTTTGCTGTGTGTAGCAAGAGCAGGACTGGCACGGGGCAGACGGCGGTCTGATGTGCAGCCAGGGAAAATCGATTAAAAGAAATCCACCAAATCATGTTGCGTGAGAAGTTAGAGCCCATGGTGGGCAACATTAAAGCAGTGGCTGGCAGTGGCAGGCTGTAGCTGATGAAGACGGCTCTCTCTTTACTGTGGTAAAAACTGAGACTTTGTATGAGTGAGGTTTTTTTTTACTGAGATCACCCGACCGCCGGTCAGAAACAAAGACCACTGGCACAGCTGGCTTTGAGAAACACATTTCCAGCCATCTACTCTGAGACCCATAAATGAAAACCAGATTGTGGCATTAAAAGTGGGAGTTAGAGAAGAAAAAAAGAAAATTGAGATAGAAGGTGTGAAAATAGGCTAAGCAGACTTATAAATAACAGTTTCATTCTAAATAATTGACAATGCAAAAATCAATAGTTTTACTATGTGAAAACAATTGATATATAGTTGAAATAGTATTGAGAACAGTGTTAAATGCTTCAGTTTCTCTCCTAGTCTATCACACAGACAGGATGGGAAAACATTTTACTTTGCAGTAATGGTAATATAGCCATGGCATCTCAATAGAGACTCCATAGAAATCACTACAAACAAAACTCCAAGCATATCACATTTGCAAAAATAGTAGATGGAAAGAGAATGTGGATGTATTTATTTATAGTTTGGTGGCAAATTTGTCAGTAAATAATATTTTTATTTATTTATTCTAAAAATGCAAAACATTTTCTTTTAATGTAGGGTTTAGGTTGTGTGTTAGGGTTAGTCTCTAGTATTTATAATTAGTTATATTTAAAACAATAAAGTCTATGGAAAGTCGCCATTTAGATAACTAAACAATTGTCTGTGTGTTTATGTGTGTTTGGGTAAGTGTGAGTGTGTAGGTGAAGGGATGCTTTAGACAGCTTTATTGTGTCCATTCACAGGGACGCGATGTGAGTTTTACCTGTGGGGTTTCAGCTCTATGGAGGCGAGTACAATGCTCCTAACGCGCGATGGCAACACAAGGCTCTGGGCCACTTTAACACCCAGCACAAATCCAGAGTGAAACAATCATTTCAAACAACTTCTGCTTCTGTCATGTTGAGAAATGTAATTTAAGGCCAGTGAATGCGACCCTCGGGTTATTCTCTACTCTCTCTTGTTCTACATCACAGCTGTGTCTGAACAACATGGCACTGTATCTGAAGGGAAGGAGAATATTGTGAATAATAGGGTTAAAAAACAATCACAGCCCTTTCACAGAAGGGGGGAGAGAAAATGAATTAAAGTATGTCAATGGTCAAATCAAGAGATTTCCTCTGGATACCACAGAGAGGAAAAAAGTGCATAAGAGAAGAAATAGATACATAAAGATATGAAAGAGTAGAAAAAAAATGGAGCATGATTAGTTGCCCTAGATTTTTAAATTTATCTCCTGTTTTGGGCATTAAGTAAAATAACTAAAGTAATATAATCAACTGGCCCCATTACGGGAAGTTCTCATGTAGGGCAATTGAACAAAGTGCTGTCCTCAAAGTGTGAAGGAGCCGAAATCAGGTCGTTCCTGGGAGCCATCAGTAATGAACCTCATCAGACGGGGGAAGTGCGCGTGTGAGCCGATTGCGCTGACCTGAGAGCAATGCTACATGCCGCTGAAGCAAACGTTGCATGCTAATTCATAGAGATGCAAAACAGCCCAGCATGCTGCACCTCTGCTCATGAACGCCTCCTCTGCAACACTTTCTGGTCCATGCTGGCTATATTTACACAGTGCTGTAGAGCTCATTCTGGAGTCAAACCATAAAACCATTGCTTTTATAAAATAGTGGCAACAGCGTTATGATGAAAGATAAATTATTATAATTTATTAATAACAATTATCATTACAATTTTTTTTCCACGGTGTCAGAAATATCGAAATTATGAGTTACATAGACAGGAATGAGTTTAAGGGGAAAGGTCGTACCGAAGTTGTAAGGGACATCGGCACGAAAGATGATGGAAAGTAATAGGCATGTCAGAAAATATTGATATATATCGATTATTGATTGGTGCATTATTTTATTGTTACATTTTTAAGGCATTGATTTATTAACATTGACAAGTCTAATTTGCGTGCTTTCTAATTCACTGTCATTTGGCCTTGTGTAATGTAGTCTGGCATTATATAAGCATTGAGACACCTCAAGAGGGCGATTTTACATTTACTGAAGCAGGTCAACAAGTCTGCCACTGTGAATCTAGTCACCACACGCACAAAACTTACGAAGGTTTTTGTACTTCTTCAAGAATTAACAAAGTTACATTGATGAGTTTGCAGGCTAGTGTATGAAACTGGTGTTTCTGTGCAAACTGAATGATTAGAAATTATTATGCAATTTCTCTGTATTTAGCCTTAAAGAGGTTTCTTCAAGGAAGAATAATCTTTGTCTTTTGATCATGATTTGGGTCGAATATAATGGATAACTATGCATTTTGCTCTCCGTGGTGCTGCAGAATTTTTAACATCCTCCGGAGCAGTAGCTGGGAGTTGTTTGTCGTATTTGTGTGTACCTTCATAGAAAATAGTTATTAACTGTTTTTAGAGCACACCATGTTGACCGTCAGATATGCAACCCCCTTTAATTTACCCTGCTGCTCACACTTTACAACAGAAAAAATATGTTTGAAGAGACTAATACTATTGTGCAACGAGCAGCCCTATTTATATATGAAAAAAAAAAATGCATATCTATATCGATAATCATCTGGAAAATTTTCCCAAGCAATCGATCCCAAAATTTAGAATTTTTTTTGTCAGTTTCAGTGCTTCATTTCAATAGTATTTATTTGTTTTACTCTATATAATATATCTTTTAGTTAGCTACTGTAAAGTGTATGACTCACCCTTCATGGTTTGTAAATTAATAAATACAGTAATTTGCTGAACACCATGCATTAATAAGTCATTTAGGTCTTACAAAAGTCATGAGGGTGTATTCACTTATGCCTATTCATGTGCATAACAGAAAAGTCATTCATTGTGTATTTGTTTTAGTTTGGCTTCTTCAGTATTTTGTTTCCTACATGACTTCCACTTAAAGGCAGTTATAGTTAATTTAACCTAACAGTATGCTCTTTGTGATTGTCAAGAAATGTAGCAACTTATTCATATAATATAAAATGTTAGTCACAGGAATGCATGTACAGTATGGTCATTTATTTACTGTGTGACTTACCTTGATGTGTGTTATTTATATCGCTTGCCAACAAACCAATTTATAATAGTTCTTTAAAAGTACTATATCATTGCACTATTTCAGAGAATCATCCATTGATTTAGGTGAAAAATGTCATCTGCTACACAGGGCTGGACTCTGTGGCCTGACTGAGGAAGCTCAATCCGAGGCTTAATTAGATTAGCCCCGCACATCCCGGACATGCTCTGCCCCCTGAGGTACTCTGGCCTGGGCTGGTACATTCTTGCCCTAATGAAATTAACTCACCATATTTAGGCAAATAAACAATAGTTACTGTATCTGCACACAGATCATGTGGCCAGTGGTGGTAGACAGTGACCTCTCACTCCGATCGATAGCTCTGTGGATCAGCATGCACATGTTTCCTTGCAGAGCGGACGGTAGAGGGACTGGGCCACATTAGAAACACCTCCTTGACTTCCTTTCTCACAAATTTACTTAAGTAAATTAAGACATACCATAGACTTCTACTGTTTTATATTAAGCTAATTAGAAATACTCATTTTACGACTAATCCTACACCTTCTTTTAGAATTAAAAAGACTATAATGAAGATTATATAGACTGTGATTATGTACTTCTATGACCTTATTTTAGCAGCACAAATATAGCAAAATTTGTATTTGTTAATTTTATATTTTGAATGATTTAATGTAAATGTTTAACATTATTCCTTGTGTTATACTACACTGACATTTATACAGCAATTATTATTTAGATCACATTTAGGGAGTGTGTACACAGATATGCATCTGTAGATTTGATCCCCTAATACTACCCCCAAACCTAACCTTCACAAAAACTCCCTGCATTTTTACATTTTCAAAAAATCATTGTTTAATGAGAGATTTAAAATTATGGGGACACTAGAAATTTCCTCATAAACCACATTTATAGCATAATACCCTTGTAATTACCAGTTTGTAACCTACACACACACACACACACACACACACACACACACACACACACAAATATACATGTATACTTCCTGCACTGTACCAAGGACACAAAGACAGCCAGAGCATCTGCCCTGGCCTTGATCTCTAAAGCTTTCCTTCTCCATCCATTCACTCATTCATCTTTCATCTTATGAAAACTCTCCTCTCTAACTCTCCTATTTCCTTTCTAAGAGAGGCCTGATAGAGCCTCATGCCTTTTCTCCAGGCCTTTGTCCATTCTGTCCAGTTTTTCCCTCTTTCTTCTACCTGGTGCCCAAAGGGGGTAATTAAAATCCTTAGCAACATTTTAACTTCTGTGTTCTGAATCTGATATCATAAAAGTTTAATATGGTCCAAGATGACAAATGTCCCTGGACAGATTGTGCAGTCAAAATTAACCAGAAAAAAATAAAAAATTATATATATATGTATATGTGTGTGTGTGTGTGTGTGTGTGCATGTGTTTGTGTGTATGTGAGGTCGGAGGGAACATTTTACAGTCATTACAGTGGCGGCCCTCAGCAGGCTTTAAGTAAGTGGACTCGGACGTTTTTAAGGAAGCCTGCTAATTACTTGCAAATCAATAAGAAAAAAAAACCTTTCCTCCATTTCTCTGTCACCCTCTTTCTTTTTTCCCCACTCTTGGCGGGTAAGGGGCTGCTCCTCTGCCGGCATTTTAATTGTGGCAGGAATCAGGCAGATTCACAGGAACTAATTAATATGCAGATTTGCAGCATATTTTCTCTGCCAGCCTTTCTCTCTTTTTTTAGAGAGAGAAAAAAATACAACTCAAGTGCTTTACGAGTGCTTATACTATATAAAATGTACATAATGCTCACCGTGTGCTATTTGATGTCTAATTTTAGCACCGGATCAATGGCACTCTCCAACACCCCTGCTTATGGTAAATGATTGATGTTTCGCCATACAGCATTTTCCACTTCATTAATAAAAAAGTGCATCTTTATTTATTAATGTGTGATATACACGTATGTCTATTTATAATGTAATTAGAGCAATATTAGTGTGTCACATTCCATTTGGAAATGTGCACCATACAAGGCCACCAACAATACCCATTTCAAACACATCTAGGAGCGTTAAAGACAAAAGCAGTTTTAATATGGAAACACTAGGAGGCGATTAAGCCTTATTTTTCCTATTGTCTGGGAGCAGGGAGTGACTAAATTAGGCTCTTGTCTGTGTGCTCAGAACATTAGAACAATATAAAACTTGAAGCGCGGCACACAGTCCATTGCAGTTAATAGTCTGATAATGAGAGTGTGGAGGCAAACGCCTCTATTAAATCATTGTTTAATACTTCACACTAAAAGATTGCCGTTCGGTTGAGGTGTTTTCAAATGGCTCTCTTTTATCCCAACCTGGCTACGATAAAGCTAACGATGTGTGAAAGACTGTATGTTACATTCCAATATGATAAGGCTTTGCATGGTTCTGAAAAGCATACAAACAAACAAGCAAATAAACAACAAACAAACAAAAAAGCTCCAAATAAACAAACGACAACAGCAGCAGCAAAATGCTACATGATTTTTGTTTACCTGTGTTTTTGTGTAAGCTATACTTTAATACATATGGCAGCAATTAATTTAATCTTAAACTATGATTTCCTTTTCAAAAATGTTCTTAACACATACAGTATGTGACCCCAGGGCTAGTTGTCACACTTTTTACTCCAGTTAATATTTCCCAGGGAAGGTTACAATTCAACATCAAATTCGCTTTTTAGCAAAAAAAAAAAAAAATAAAACAGCAAGGGTAATATACAAAAAATATATAACTATTGTTTTGGACAACAAATGCTGTTATTAATAAATAATTTAAATGTTGGACATTTAAAACACATGCCAATACAAATTTGACAACTTGCCCCACCTGACATAAAAGTTCCAGATATAATAAATCTGGTATTGGGTAAGTGATGTATTCATTTGTTTACCTAACAGCAAAAAAAATAAAAAAAAATAACAAAATAAAAAATGCTGATATTGGAAATTGAGGATAACTTACCGATTAAATCTACAAAAATATTCTAATAAAAGATTAATTTTAAACTAGATGTTTGAAACCAACATAAAATCACTTCTAGATAAAACACACATACAGGTATGCATAATTTGAGTTTTGACTCAGAATGGTAGTTACTGAGATATATAGACCTTGACTGTGTGTCATCTGACAACATCCTGTTTGACTGCAAGCCCTGGTCTCCACTTAACATGTAATTTAAGAAATGTTTCTCACTATCTTAAATTTACAAAAAGACTGCACATTTGATCTGCCTTAAATGTTCTAACCCAGTTTTGACTGACAGGAACAAAATGATTTTAATAGACAAAGAAACAGGTCTACTGTTCATCTCGGGAACCTCGGTGCCTCTGAAGCGTGAGCTAGACTGTTTACTCCTATCATTTCAGTCTCTACACAGCTCAGAAATGTTGTTAGGCCGAAAGGAGCCTGCTGTTTGTTTGTTTAATTAAAAATGATGAATGTGACATTCATTTTGGATCCTGTTTCACATTATGCATTCTCTCTCTCCTCCGTTTTCTCTCTCTCTCTCAATTTTTATCTTCCTCTCTTCGGTTCGTCACTTCTTGTACTGCTTTCTGATATTTCTTCCACTCATTGTCCATATTCAGTATCTTAGGCATGTTTATGAAATTCACCCTCAAAAGAAAAATTAATCGGATTGAACAACCAGGATTTTTAACACTTTAGCTTGGCACAAAAGTTCACATCCAACTACAATAGCCGATGTAAAAATGCTGCAGTGTCAACGGCCTTACAGTATTATAGCCCATAACAGCTGTAAATAACGTTATTTAATGTTTAGGTCATGGATAAATCTAGTGCAGTGATCCTCACAAAATGACCCTGTCTCTTTTTACACTTCACACTTTGTTAATGCAAATGTGAGAAGATTGTTGTCAACTACATTATTTGTTGAATGGACTGCTACAGTACATCCACGGAAAGATTATCAACTATCCTCCATTACTAGTGTATCCTATTTGAAAAAGCAGAAGAAGAAGAAAAAGAAATTGCCTGCCTATCTGCTATGAATCAGAACAGGATGGCTTTTGCTGTATATTCAAAGGACATTACACAGGCACATTGTATAGGGGAGAGCATATACATGCCAAAAAAAATAAAAAATTCTTCCAGACAATGCAATGAGCATAGTCTGTGGTCATATGAACTGCTCATTTTAGGCTGGATGACAAAATAATACCAACCCATCTGATTTCCATCTATCAAACTCCTGCATCAACTTTTTTCATTGTTGTCTATGATTGTCTGGGTTTCTATGTGCAAGAGAAAGAGACAGATAGACAGTGAGAATGTGAGATAGAGGAAGTTAGCTAGAGTATATTCACATGTTTGTCTGAGATATCTGACCTCTAGGGACTTTTATAACAAATAAAATGTATTATGTGAAATAAATTAGAAGTATTAAAGATTCTGCTGTCTAGGTCATTTAATAAATGTAAGCACATATATATGTATCCTTGACCATGTTAAATATTTTGTAAAATGTTTAGATTGCCTTGCTTCAATTAATGCACAACAACATTGCATTATTGCAAGATCATGCTGGGACAACATGGATCATCAGATTTCGCATCAACTTGTGGAGTCCATGCCAGCTTTAGAACATGTTGTCTTTAAAGCAAAAGAGGGACATACAAAATACTTCAAAATTCTGCAATTCTCATATTTTCCAATTAAACTTTTCCTCAAATGATTATATTTCTAATATAATTTGTAATGCATATAGAATGTGTTTATTTAGAGAACATTTAAATTAGAAGTATTTTCACATGTGTATCTCTCTCTCTCTCTCTCTCTCTCTCTCTCTCTCTCTCTCTCTCTCTCTCTCTCTCTCTCTCTCTCTCATATATATATATATATATATGACAGGGCGGAGGGTGTGGCCAGGTCGTGATTCCACACACCTGGCCCCTAATCAGGCTAATCAAGCCTCAAAGAGGGATAAAGGCTGACTGAAAGATGCAGTGCGATAGCTGTCCAACACCTTTGTTTGTTTGTCTTTTGGTTCAGTTCATTAAAATATTATTTATATTGTCAAGCCGGTATATATATATATATATATATATATATATATATATATATATATATATATATATATATATAAGAGAGAGAGAGAGAGAGAGAGAGAGAGAGAGAGAGAGATACACATGTATATATACACTACTACCGGTCAAAACTTTTTAAACATTTGGCTGAAATGTTTCTCATGATCTTAAAAATGTTTTGATCTGAATACTTTTGATCTGTATGCTTAAATGTTTGTGCCACCATATTAATGTTTTTCATTATAAAACTAAAATGTAATAAAACATTTTTTTTTTTTTTTAAATTGATGATGACATTTTAGAATAATAGTAAAGTCATCAAAACTATGGAATAACATAAATGGAACTATGGGAATTATTTTGTGAATAAACAAAATCTAAAATAAATCAAAACTGTGTTATATTTTAGCATCTTTAAAGTAGTCAGTACAGAGTACAGACATGTACTCTTATCATTTTCTTAACCAACTTCTTGACGTATCACCCTGGGATGCATCTATGTTGGGCTCTTATTGGCTGCTTTTCTTTATTATTTGGCCCAAGTCAAGTTTGTGTGTCTGAGTATGCATGTATGTTTGAGTGAGTGACAAAAAGTTGGTGATAGACTGGGGCTCCTCAGTAGAGCGAAACCTGTGAAACCTGGCAGCATGAGCGCAGACAAAGTCAAACTGCTGCTCTCACATATTTGGGGGGATATTTAATTAAAAGTGGATTACAAGAGTATTGGATAAACAAAGATCAGATTAACAAATAACTGTACGCTATTTTCCCATTTGCCAATGCAAATTTGACTTTGTGGCTGCATCCCCATCACAGAAGTGAAGATTTACAGACCTTCCAGAATATTAAGTCCCTGTCTGCTGCAGAGTTTAGGAAGATTTTCACAGAAGATGATAAAACCTCCACCTTCTGCTCAAAATAACCTTCTCCGGCCATTTTTGTAGTGCCCACCCTTAAAGGGATAGTTCACCCAAAAATGAAAATTCTCTCACATTTTCTCTCACATGTGTTTGACTTTTTTTCTTGTGCTGAACACAAACAAAGATTTTTAGAAGAATATTTCATCTCTGTAGGTCCTCCCAATGCTAGTTAATGAGTACCAAAATTTTTAACCTCAATAAATGCAGCATAAAAGTAATCCATAAAACTCCAGTGGTTAAATCTATGTCTTCAGAAGTGATAGGATATGTGTTGGTTAGAAACAGATACATTTTCTTGTCCTATTTTTTTACTATAAATTCTCATCCCTGACCAGTAGGTGACGATATGCATGAAGAATGCGGATTGCCAGAAACAAAAGAAGAATAATGTGAAAGTGAATGTGGAGCTTGGTAGTAAAAAAGGACTTAAAAATGTATCTGTTACTAACTCACACATATTATATTGCTTCTGAGGGTATTGATTTAAACACTGAAGCCATATGTATTGCTTTTATGCTGCCTTCATATGCTGTATACATCCCCCCACAAGCCGACACAAACCGGGCACTCAAGGAACTGTATGGGAGTATAAGTGAGCAGGAAACCCTGAGGCCGCGTTCATTGTTACCGGGGATTTTAACAAAGCCAATTTTAAAACAATAGCACCAAAATACCACCAACACATCAGCTTCAACACACGAGGGGACCAGGTTTTGGACCATTGCTATTCTCCTTTCCGGGATGCTACAAATCCCTCCCCCACCCACCATTTGGCAAATCAGACCACTCTTGCGTTCTGCTTCTGCCCGCTTACAAACAGAAACTGAAAGGGGAAGCACCCAACCTTAGAACGATCCAGTGCTGGTCGGACCAATCTGACTCTCTCACGTGGACTGGGAGATGTTCCGGTCCGCCTCTGATGACGACATCGAGGTTTATGCTGATAGCATAACTTGTTTCATCAGGAAGTGCATAGAGGATGTTGTGCCAGCCAAAACAATACGGATCTAGCGATCTTAACGGTGAAGTTTGCGTGGCACTTAATGCGAACCAACTGGCTTGTGTTTTTACGGACATTTTCAACCTGTCCCTCTCCCTGTCTGTAGTCCCCACATGCTTCAAAATGTTAATCATTGTGCCTGTACCGAAGCAAGCCAAAATCACTTGCCTAAATGACTGGCGTCCTGTTGCTCTGACCCCCATCATTAGCAAATGCTTTGAGAGGTTAATCAGAGATCACATCTGCTCTGTGCTGCCCACCTCTTTGGACCCATTGCAGTTTGCCTACTGCAATAACCGCTCCACTGATGATGCCATTGCATCTACAATACACACTGCTCACTCCCACCTGGAAAAAAGGAACACATATGTGAGAATGCTGTTTGTAGACTACAGCTCAGCATTCAACACCATAATGCCCTCCAAACTTGATGGGAAACTCCGGGCTCTGGGCTTAAACAGCTTGCTGTGCAGCTGGATTCTGGACTTCCTGTCAGGCAGACATCAGGTGGTTAGAATGGGCAGCAACATCTCCTCATCACTGACCCTCAACACTGGAGCCCCGCAGGGCTGTGTTCTCAGCCCACTCCTTTATCCCCTGTACACACATGACTGTGTGGCAACACATAGCTCCAATGCCATCATTAAGTTTGCTGATGATACGACGGTGGTAGATCTTATCACTGACAATGATGAAACAGCCTACAGAGAGGAGGTGCACACTCTGACACGCTGGTGTCAGGGGCACAACCTCTCCCCAATGTCAGTAAGACCAAGGAGCTTGTAGTGGACTTCAGGAGGAAAGACAGAGAACACAGCCCCATCACCATTAATGGAGCACCGGTGGAGAGAGTCAGCAGTTTCAAGTTCCTCTGTGTCCACATTACTGAGGAACTCACATGGTCCGTCCACACTGAGGCCATTGTGAAGAAGGCTCACCAGCGCCTCTTCTTCCTGAGATGACTGAGGAAGTTTGGAATGAACCACCATATCCTTACACGGTTCTACACCAGTAATGTAGAGAGCATCCTGACTGACTGCATAACTGCCTGGTACGGCAATAGCACCACCCACAACCACAAAGACCTGCAAAGGGTGGTGCAAACTGCCAGAAACATCATTGGAGGTGAGTTTCCCTCCCTCCAGGACATATATAACAGCCGGAGTGTGAAAAAAGCTTGGAGGATCATCAGAGACTCCAGCCACCCGAGTCATGGGCTGCTCTCACTGCTACCATCAGGCAGGCGGTATCGCAGCATCAGGACCTGCACCAGCCGACTACATGACAGCTTCTTCCCCCAAGCAATCAGACTTTTGAACACTTGATCTCTCACGATCAACAATCAGCACTGCACTTTATTAATCTTCATCTTATTATCTCACACTGGACTGTCAAATATCTTTTCCACAATATAACTACTGCATATATATATTTTTATATAATCTTATTTTCTATTTTTATTGTATGTGTATTCTATATTGTGTGTATTGTTTACTGTACATTGTATATTAGTATTATGTTGTGTAAGTATATGTACATTTGATATGTAAATTGTGTTGTGTAAATATGTTGTTTATTGTAAATTGCTCGGAACTGCACACAAGACTTTCACCTACTGTTGCACTTGTGTACATAGTAGTGTGACAATAAAGTGATTTGATTTGATTTGAATAAATGATGAGAGAATTGTAATTTTTTTAGGTGAAATATCCCTTTAATAGCAGTGCTTCTCTACTGTTTGGGCTTCAGGACGTACATTTTACACTGGACATCATTGGAGACTTATTGTTTATGGTATGAAAGTTACAAACAATGTCTGTAGAATCAAACATTGAAATGTATTCATATTACAATGAACAGTAAAGGATTAAAAATATCTACAATTATGTACTATATCAATGGTCATATTGGTCATATAGGCTGAAATGAACATTTTTGTCTAAATGTCTCTTGAATTTCAATGGTTTTCTGCTCTCTGCAGCCAATAATTCACTGCATAAAACACATTGTGGTCGGCCAAAAATTTTAATCATTGCTACAAGTGAACCTAATTTAGTCTGGATCATACTTTCTTTTACCTTTAGAAGTTTAGTTGCATCTGCCTAATTTGACTAACAGATGAAATGATAGATGAATTTGAACCAAAAAAGTGTAGTGTTTAATTAGACACACAACCTATGATATTAACAACAGAGGATATGGGACACATGTTTTTGCTCCCTTTTAAAAGTTGATAAGCCAGTTTATTTTGCTATCCAAACTACTGTATGCATGATTATATGTTTAGTAGACTCATATCCCTTCAGTACGAGTCTTAGAAATTACAGGCCAGTTCAACACTGTGTTCATCCCCCTGCAGGTCACTCAGCTGGAAAATAGTCAGTTCTGTAACTGCACACCTCTCCCCAACATGCCACGGTATGCACAGTTCTGTTTGGGCCATTTTTAATTGGAACTGAAATTGAGTTGAGCTGAATGGCAATACTTCACTGAAGGTGAGCAAATAGCAGGAAGACTGACAAAAAAGTTTTTTCCTTCTTCACTTATGACACCAGATGACCTTGCAATGATAGACTGCCGGACTTTGTGACTGGGCTCAGAAAGGAACACAATCTGATGTGTGTATGTGATAGAAAGAGAGAGAGGGGAGAGAATAAATGGATTTATTGACTTGTGACTTTGACTCAGGCCAATGTATCAGTGCTTACATTATGGGGAATGATGAGACCAGAGGATGTCAGGGACAACTTAATATAGACCAACTCCAAACAACCCTATCTCCCACACACACACACACACACACACACACACACACACACAGCAAGGTCCAAATGTGTGGGAGTGTCAGAGCAGACAGATAGTGAGAAATAAGAAACTCGGTTGTGCCATTTTTGTGCATTTTTGTATGTCTTATTCAATTATCAACCACAACATATTTGAACCAGTTGCTAAATATGCTAAAATACCACCTCGTAAATTAGTCTTATTATGAAAATTTCAAAGAAGAGGGGGAAAAATACCAATGCAAGAGAGAGAGAGAGGCAGGTTTGTGATGAACCTCCTCTAGCCATAACTTTGTTCCTCATTTCCAGAGAGGATATATAATTCTGAGGGTGGATAAGTCATGCCTCAGGCTGTTGTGGCATTCGGGACCCAAGTAGGAGATAGACAGAAGGGTTGGGTACTGTCCACCAAAGTGTTTTAATAATCCAACAATACCACCAATGTGGAAGCAATGCTGAGTGTCCCAGCAGAGCATCCAGCTCCCTGTGTTTCTATGGGGCCAAACTGTTCAGTGAATCTGTGAATACATGTAAGAGAAGGTGGGCGTGTGCTATTTGCAGGGATGTAGAGTCCAAGGTCCTTTGGCCTGTCACACTGAGTAAAGTCCTCAGCATGCTAGAATGGCACTTGCAAGTGTTGCTGGCAGGCTACAGGAGACGGGCAGGAATGTAATGTGTATTGTCACTAATGCAGGCCATGGTGCTCAGGGTGAGACATGCTTAGCCTCTGCTGAACTCTCTCCCCAGGCCTGGACACATGTTTAAGAATGGACACGCCGCCTGGCAACTTCCACTGGATAATTGATTTAGTGTCTCTAAGGCTGTCTTTCTACTGTTGACGCAATCATTTTAGGGCACACATGAACACAGCATAACCCATACTGACACACACACACACACACACACACACACACACACACACACACACACACTTACAGTTGTATAAAGCCTCAGATACAAGAACATATAGATGCACAAGAGCTGTGAAAAGATGTGAAATACATTTGGGAAGCTAACATTTCATGTTGTGTGACATGCTATACTATTTCTATTTAAACAGCATTTTGCTGATTCTTTAAAATTAAAATTATTTTTATAAGTTTAAATTACTTTAAATTCTTAAATTATTATTAAGGTTGTTGATTTAACATGTTAATTCAGTGCAATTTATCATAGATTTTTTATTTATTTATTTAATTTATCATATAAGCAAATTCCATAGTAAGTCATTTTTCTACCTTCGGATCAAGTGAACCTATAAGTCCCTCTTTTACGTTTTCGTGAGTCGCAGTCAGCATTGAAAGCCCAAGTTATTGACAGCCCTAATTATTCTACATGCAGCTTTTATGACCTTATATTAATTGAGAGACTGCATGGAAAATTTTTACTTTACAAAATGAATTTGTCACACCATAGAACTGAACTAGTGAAGGCAAAAATGTGATTAAAAATTTTGAAAAACTTGTGAAGAAGAGAAGAAATCATGACCGATTACGGGACCTAAAATGTTTACTTTCACTTAAACATTAATATAAATTCTACCCTAAAATCCTGATGTTAAAGGGATAGTTCACCCAAAAATTTTAATTCAGTAATTGTTTACTCACCCCTGTGTTGTTATAAGCCCATATGACTTTCTTTATTTTTCTTAATATAAAATGGAAATTGTGACAAAATGTTGTGCTCAGTGATTCATACAATGGCAGTTGTATGACATCAGAAATCTTCAGGATTCAAAAGGATGCAAAAGTATAATACAGTAGTCTAACACATTACTGTATGCAACTCATACCTTCTTCTGAAGATACATGATAAGGTTTGGTGAGAAACAAACCAAAATCTGATGTACTATTTATTGAAAGTCTTGACCAACCATTACTGCACTGTCCTGTGCACATTCATGAGAGTGCACAGGAGCAACAGTTATGCTGGGACCACTCATGAGATGGGGCATTCAAGCGAAAACTTGTTTGTTTGGTCCATTATGAGCACAATATTTTTCACAATTTCTCCCTTTGTTTTAAGAAAAAGTAAGAAAATCATATGGGGTTAAAACAACACATGTGTCACGATTCCCATTGTCTGCCTTGTGTTTTTTCCCTCACCTTCACTCCAAACTATGTTTCCCACAATTCCCAGCCCTCATCACATCCTACCTTCCCTCATTTTTTGCACCTGTTCACTGATAACCTTGTGTACTTAAACCCTGTTGTTTTTCCTCCCAGTGTCGATCGTTGAATGTTGTCGCCTGAGTTCCAGCCCGAGTTCATGTTTTGTTCCTGTCGTGTTTTCCACTGTTTTACTTTCATTTTTCATTTTTTTGTTTGTTCCAGTGTTTTGTTGTCAGTCTTATCATTTAATAAAGCTGCATCTAGATCCTCACTCTGCATCTGCTCCATTCGTGACAACATGGGTGAGTAAAGACTGAATTTTAATTTTTGGGTGAACTAACCCTTTGATAATAATATAAAAAAAAAGCTCATGGACATGTTATGTGTGAACGACACATATGTTGTGTATATACATGAATGCACAAAAAAATGTACATGGCATGATAGCATTATTGTCCTGTTCATTAAAATGCGAGTCAGACTTAAACTTAAACTTTCCAAGGCTATAAGGGGCATGGATGGCCAAACTTCTGAACTATGTTTGGGCATCTTCAAAGTCAGTGTCGTGACCTTAAAAACAAAACAAAAAAACAACAGTTTTAACATTTTAAATCAGAGGTGGACCGTGTGGTCTGATTTTTCAGACACAAATTTGCATCACCAATGTACATACAGTACATACTGACTTTTGGTACAAGTCATCAACAGCATTTATAAAAGAGTAGAGCTTTTGAACAGCTAGACAGAGCGAAAGTCTTTCTAGCAAGTCAGTCCACTTTGGAACACTCTCAGGCAGCTACCTGTCTAAGTAAACAAGCGGTGCAAGATTAGCTCCAATTTAGTTGAATTGGGAAAATCTCCAAAACGGCAGGTTAAGATTAAGATCAAATAACATATTTCAAATCAGCAGTAAAATCTGATAACACTGTAATCATAAAATGTTATTCTTTACCTCAGATTACACATAAACATGCAATTTTCCCAGCTTGTATATCTAATGTGCACGCATGTTCTCGTGTTGATTGACAGGCAATGTCTTTGTCTAAAGGTGATTTGTCTCTTTTACCTGTAATATGGGACTTCCTTTCTACATTCGTTGACCATTTCTCAAGTTTCTCCCGTTCATTTTAGTAGAAGTAGCCCGTCTCTGATAGAGCACTACTGAATGGAACCGAATGCAGAGGTCTCAAGATGTGTTTTCCTGCCACATTTGTAGTTCAGATCCTAAAAAAAGAGCAAGAGAAAGAAAGTTAGACTGAGGGTTTAAGGGTGATATTTAAAAATCCATTCTTTATGAGAGCAGGAAAAAGAAAATTATTCTTTCCTATCTAAAGGCACAACTCTCATCCCATACATCACAGAACTTGTAGTACAGCTGTCAATCATAAGTAGAAGTCATATGTAGGAGTTAGTATTAGGCAGCTGAGCTGGGAAAACAAATAAAGCTAAAGCAGACTCTCTATCTATAATCCCTCTGTCTCGGCCTCTGGTAAATCTCTCAGTCCTGCCTGTGTATTGTCTGTGAATTGACACGTCATACATCAGTACTGCCATCATTTTATTCTAAAACACTGCCTCACACACAATCTATGACAAACATATACTATTGTTTATGGGACTTCCACTACATACAGTATACCAGCAGCCATTTATTAGGGTAAGACATAAAAAGCAGTAAAGACACATGGCAGAGTGTGACAGAGGATTGGTGGACAGTTTTTTGTATAAAAAGTAACTAAAAGTCCCATGGTACCAGGTCAATACCATGCTTTTAAAGAAGTATATAGAAAGTAAAGAAGAGATGTGGAATGGGTCGAGGATGTCATACACACAGTTACACTATCTTGTTCCCTTTTTCTCTCTCTCTCTCTCTCTCTCTCTCTCTCTCTCTCTCTCTCTCTCTCTCTCGCACTCTCTCTCTCTCTCTCTCTCTCTCTCTCTATCACCCATCACTTTTAGAGCATCACCTCTCGGCATTTGTGACTCCAATTTTAGTGGAGCATGCAGAGGTCTCACACTGTCATCCTGCCGTCCCCTCCAACCCCAACCCTCCCTCTCTCTCCTCCACTCTGTCCCTCTCTCCCTCCACTCTTGCAAACAGGGGCAATTACACACTGAACTGGCACCCTGTTTACACCTTAAACCGCCACCAATTACTGCTTTGTGACACCCGCACCAGCACTAGCAAAGCACATTCTCTCTCCCTCTCTATCTCTCTGCTATCTGCCCGCTGAACAGGGAGAAGGTGTGTTTTGGTCTCTAACCCTGTCTGGTGGGATGACAGAATGGAGGTGCGTATGGAGGAGAGATAACTGAGTCTCGGGTGGATATGATGCTGGATTTGAACATTGGGAAAATGCAGCAAACTGCCATCTTGCATATATGGAGCATATAAGATCATGTGACCTGATGGAGTCATTGTAAAGTCTGTGACATAAGAACTTAACGTAAATTTCTGTATAGACACATATCTTAAAAGTTTTGGAAAAACTTTTAAAGATTACCATTGTTGTTGTCCAGGAATAAAGATACAGTTTATGGAACACACTGACACACAAAACAGGGCATGTTGTCACACTAAATGGGGTAAGTTGTCACTTGTTGGAACATGCCATTAACAGCCTATTATAGCCTTTTTAATAAAATAAATAAAAAATAATAAAAAACAGAACTATTAATGAAACTGTAAGGAGGAATTACACAGAACAGAATGAAACTGTTATAATGTCCTATTAGTTAAGCACATCGACTGCATTACATAAATGTGATGTCATTTAATATTTAACTAATCTCATTGATTATAAATGCAACAACATTAACTAATTAATTCTGTAAATTTAATTGGCTAGAACCACAGTTTATGTAAGAATACAAATTCTCACAAGATCTTGTTGAGAAAGCACACATTTGTGTAACTGGACTTTTTACCTTTATTCTGTAGTTACTTTCACCTGGTCTCTGTTTCATGATGACATGCAGTACATCAGTCACTATGTCAGTGTGTTACTGTGTGATATTAAAGCACAACAAAGTAAGAACAGACAAAGAAAGCAAAATAAATAAATAAATGGCACACTGTTTCTCCCAGATGGGGTCGAAATTTAATTTAAGCACAAATGCAAAATGTCAAGCAGGATTATCTGTTATTTTAGTGTATGACCTGTATTAAAGGGGCTTCAGGTGTTCGTGCTTGTCATCTGTGTTGATATCAGACACACTTTGGACGAAAAACTCATATTGGGAATTGCAATTTGAACTGCGATTATGAAAAAAAAAAAATGGCAATGTTTTTCACATGTTCAACTGCCAAAAGGCTGCTGGGGTTTTCACATTTGAGTCCTCTTAAACAGAACCAAACTGAGACCTTCTTTTCTATTCACTCACAAACAAATAAATATATAAACAGGGAAACAAAGAAAAAAAGTCTAGGTTACATATGTAAACTCCGTTCCCTGATGGAGGGAACGAGACATTGTGTCGAAGAAGCGACACTAGGGGTCTCTCTTGAGCGCCGAATATGCCTCTGATCTATGGAAAAAGGCCAATGAGAAGTTGGCAGACAGTATTTGCATACCCCGCCCCCAGACATATGGGTATAAAAGTGGAGAAATACGTTGAGTTCATTCAGGATTTTTCTGAGGAACCGGAAATGGCCAGGCCACCACAGTGTCAGCAGAACATGGTTTACTACCTGGTTTCTAAAGGGCGTGGTAGGAACCTTGGGCACGTAGCCCGGTCACGGTATAGGATCACATATGTGTCTGCCGGACCGAACTCCAGGCAAGTGTCGCTAACAGAGAACACTTGCAGGTCCCCGACCCTCTTAATGGAGGCGAGCGCGATCAGCAGGGCCATCTTTAGAGAGAGGCCCGTGAGGCCCATCGAGAGATGCCAGGAGGGAAACAGGCCTGGCCGGGTAGGATTTAACCTCCGGGCGCCTCTTAGGAACCTGATGATTAAGTCGTGCTTACCCAAAGACTTGCCGTTTACTGCGTCGTAGTGGGCTGCAATAGCAGCAACATACACCTTCAAGGTGGAAGGGGACAGCCTTCCCTCAAGCCTCTCCTGCATAAATCAGAGCACTGACCTAACGGCACACCTCTTTGGGTCTTCAGCCCTGGAAGAGCACCATTTTGGGAACAAGCGCCACTTCAGGGCATAAAGTTGCCTGGTAGAGGGGGCTCTGGCTTGGTTGATCGTGTTTACGACGGCAGGTGGTAGACCAGCTAGATCTTCCGCTTCCCTTCCCGTCAAGTCACTAGGGTGACTTGTTCCTCGTCCTCCCTGACCTTACACAGCACCTGTGCAAGAAGGCTCACTGGGGGAAATGCGTGCTTGCGCAGCTCAGAGGGCCAGCTGTGTGCCAGTGCCCCGAGGGGAGCCTCTGTTCGGGCATACCAGAGCTGGCAGTGGGAGGTCTCTCGGGAGGCAAACAGGTCTACCTGGGCCTTGCCGAATCGTTCCCAAATCAGCTGGACCGACTGGGGGTGAAGCCTCCACTCTCCACTGGGCAAGCGTTGTCATGTCAGCGTGTCCGCTACCACATTGAGGTTGCCGGGGATGTGAGTGGCGCGCAGCGACTTGAGTTGCTGTTGGCTCCAAAGGAGGAGATGACGGGCGAGTCGTGACATGTGGCGGGGGCGTACGCCGCCTTAGCAATTTATGTATGCTACCGCAGTGGTGCTGTCTGACCTGATTAGGACATGTTTGTCTCGAACTAATGGGAGAAACTTCCACAGGGCAAAGAAAACAGTCAGCAACTCAAGGCAATTGATGTGCCAGTGCAGCGGGGCCCCTTTCCAACAGCCTGCGGCTGCGTGCCCATTGCACACAGCGCCCCAACCCAATCTGGAGGCATCGGTCGTGACCAGGACGTATCGGGACACCTGCTGCAAGAGTACTCCTGCCCGCAGAAAGTTGAGGTCTGTCACGGGTTTGAATGTTTGGCGGCAGGCGGGGGTGACCATCACATGGTTCGTGCCGCGGCGCCATGCTCGTCTCGGGACTCGAGTCTGAAGAGGTCTCATATACATCAACCCCAGCGGCGCGACCACCGCGGAGGATGCCATATGCCCCAGGAGCCTCTGGAAAAGTTTTAAGGGGACCTGGTGAAGAACTATGGCACAATGGGCCATCCTACAGGATGTTCCTCAAAGTCCATATCCATGATGCTCATCTTGATAAATTCAAGGAGAACATGGGAGCGTACTTGGAGGAGCAATGTGAGCACTTCCATCAGGACATACTGGACTTCGAACGCTGCTTCCAAGGACAGTATAATGAGAACATGATGGGAGACTACATTTGGGAGCTGATTCATGAAAGGTATTTACAGCATAATTGTAAATCTCGAAAAACTACTCACTTCGAAATCTTTTGTAGTAATTTTTGTATTACTTTAGTATAAATACATTTTAATTTGGATTCATATGTTGTTTTTTCTGACTTTTTGTGAACGTTTTCTCATTGGAAATAGGTACATTTCAAAATATCACTGTCCTGGTCACAAAAGCAAAGTTTGTGGGGAATAATAACAATTTTCTATACTTTAGAGGCATAAGCAATTAGGAAATAACACTTACCACACAGGAACAAAATTGTGCTACATAGTGATATTAGGAATAATCCAATCAGGATTTTAACATGCAATACTGATCTCCAGTGTTCTTTTTATCTAATAGATGCTGATCATTTATCTTTTTATCAACTCTGTAAAAACAGGTTATATGTCACTGTTAACTGAATTTCCCTGTTGGTAATACCATAGTCATTGCCTAGTTTTTGCTGTCAAAAATAATGTTGGTTGATCGAATAATTAAAAAAAAACACAAAATATTCCTTAAAAACAAGTAGGCTTATGCAAACTATTCTCTACTGTACATAAAATAGTCCTAAAGATCTTAGGAAACTAAAGAGGCTTAATGTCAAACTGAAGTTGATCTGATAACCCATTGGTGTAATTAAACTTAAAGTGAAAGTTTTGGTTAGTTTGTCACCATTTCATCTAATTATTTGTATTCATTATTTTATTATATTTAATTTAAAAATGTGTTATATTATCGTATCTAAATGTTTTATATAGATTTATTATATGAACGTTCCTGTGGCAGCGGGGGTGTGGTCAAGTGACCGTCTGGAGAGAATGACGCAGTAAGGGCACTTACACCTGAGCTAAATTGTGTCTAACACCTGTCTCTAATGTCAGTGAGCATGGGGAGAGCGGATAAAACACTCACACCACCAGCAGTGAGGAAAAGAGAGAGTCACACGTCAGTCCCGTGTTGGTGTGTTCCGTGAAATAAGTGATAACTACAGGATGTTAAGAAGTTTGTGTTTGCTGAGCTTTTCTGTTAATTGTGAAGCTGTGAGCACCGCTGTGTGGCCATTAAAATCCTTACCTGAGAAGAGCAACTCATCTTCGTGTCCTCCTTAACATCGTTAACCCTTTGCAGTTCCTTCCTTTTCATTTTGTTGGATGTTGGTAATATTAGTTCCGCTTTTACTTGTTGCCTCTGGGAGTGTAATAAGGGCGACAATTTCTCTTGTGAGGTAGATAAATGACTGGAGAATGGAGGAAGAGGACATGTTTATGGACTCTTGTTAATATTAATGCTGTTTGCTCAGTATTTTTTTTTCTAATTTTTTTTAAATTATACCCCATCTTGAGATGCCACTACCACAGATAATAATAAAACCGCTTCACGCAGGACGTGCCGGTTTAGTGTAAATAAAGCGCTCAGCACGTAAGCAAATGGAACCGAACTCTGAACACTTACTCTAAGCATGCGATGTAGTTGTGAAACACTCTGAAAATGCTATAATAATGCTTTAACTTAATATAGACTGGACAGAGCAGTGCAAATAAACTTTGAAGGCAGCAGATTAGCCCTTTGGAATTTAATGATCGCAACAAGGCCATATCATGATTTTGATTTTATTTTGATTAATTGTGCAGCCCTTCTAAAAAAAACCTGTGAAGATTCGGGGAATGAGATAGCCCCTGTGACAACTTCCCAGTGCGACAACTAGCCCCGGTCTCCCCTAATCATGAGTGTTAGCTCAAAGCTGCCTATCTGTCCTGAATCATACACTGTGGCATTAACACTGCAGAAACTGGCAACACAGAGAGGGATATCACACTGAGACACTATATTTAACACAAGAGTGAGTAATAGAGTGTGAGATAGTGGTAAAATAGGGTACGGACTGCAGAGAACACAGGAGAGAGAGTGACAAAATGAAAATAGATGTGTTAGTATTTTAGAGGCAGTGAGAGCATGCATATCTATGTGTATGTGTGTGTTTCGGTGTGTGTGTTAATGAACTGACCTGCACAGCCCACCTGCTCTCCCCAGCTGCCTGGCCCAAGATGGAGGCAGCATACCATAAATATCTGGAGGAGAGTCCACAGGGCCTCTCTCTCTCTCTCTCTCTCTCTCTCTCTCTCTCTCTCTCTCTCTCTCTCTCTCTCTATATATATATGTACATTTGTGTGTGTGTGTGTGTGTGTGTGTGTGTGTGTGTGTGTCTGTCTCTTTGAGCTTCCCTTGTCCCCTTCTTTGAATGACAGGTTTGACATTAACCGTGTTATGGGAAGACATCAGCATCAACACTCATAATTTATAGGCTTTTGAAAATGAAAATAAAAATAATTACATTCTTATTGCAAAGTTGCTCTAATATTACTGTACTATATATATATATATATATATATATATATATATATATATATATATATATATATATATATATATATATATATATTCCCCGTAAAAATAATAATACATATATATATTTTACAAATTAATAATAATAATAAAATGTAATAGAAACAGTACTGTTGTGGATAGCCTTTAATATTAATTCTAATAATATATGCTTTACTGTTCCTTTAAACATGCCAGTAACACTTTACAAAACAGTGTCAATGTTACGTGACATTGACATACTTAACTATAACATCAACAGTAGAATCAGTCAGGAATTTATAAAATAATTACATATAAAGTATGTGCTTCTCATAGATATTACGTAGTAATACTAATGTAATTACACTGTAACATGACCAATTTCATGTAAAGTGTTACTCAGTGTCAGAAATGAACAGGAGCCCAGAGCAAAAATTCCACTGCAAGTGACAAAAATACCCCCAAAAATTAAAATGCAGGGGCAAAAATACCCCAGTAATTAATTTCACTTTTTCATGTTAGTATTTATTTATTAATATTCTGTAGGATGACATAGGATGACATATTTTTATATGGTTAGAAAAATAATGTCCCTTATTAAGGTAAAATTGCCCCTGAAAATTAATTCTAGTTGGCAAATATTGCCCCATAAAGGAAAGATTAATTTCTGACACTGTGTTAACCTTTGCATTTTTTTGGCTTTAACAAGTACACTGATAATATGAACAATACCATATTGGTCTGCATCCTTGACATATTGAGCATTATGCCACTTAATTAGAAAGTCTGTATTTACCCCTTATACAGGCCTATTTCTTGTTCTAATCTATATAAGAGCTTCAACTTTCAAAAGCCCACATGTGACCACATGCTGAGGTCTAAACTCATGTATATGTTAAGTCCTGTATGAATTTCATTTGAGTTTCTAAGTTTTCTACAAGTTCTGTTCCTTGCAGTGACATAAGCACTGTCCACATTAACTTACAGTGGGCTTACTGTTCTATCTGCCTGACTACAAGAAGAACAGCAGAAATTACTTGATTTTAACACTTCTCCGGCTCACTTAGACTTCATACTAAAAGATAAAAACGCATGAGCTCATAACAGGAGGTGGCTTTCATCATTTTTCTTTCTTCTTTACCTAGTCCAGATTCAGGGAGTGTATATTCATCTGTGGGCCCAGTGTCAAATTACAGTTGAACAGACATATGCCAATATTCCGGGGTAATGACCCCACTTTGGCACATTGAGTGACCCCAGATGAGCAGGAGAGCATACCAAGACAAACGCATCCCTTGTTAAATCTTGTTTAAATCTTAAATGTGTGCTCGCCCAGTTCCCCACCAACACACTATTTTCAAGTTCCTACCTCACTCTCTAATGTATGCAGGCCCTTAGTCTTAGTCCAATAAGTGACACAGGAGGGGTGCCATATGTGTGAGTGTGTTTATGTACATTTTCTTTATGCAAGGTGGGTGAAAACTTAGAAAATTGGTCCGTTCCATCATTGCTGGACAAGAGGCTGTGGTGACACCCCGATCAGGTGTGCATGCAAAATCGCAACCAAAAATAATCACTGTTTTGAAAAAACAGTACCCCCCAGTACCACCAATTCCTGCAGCTTCAACTTATTCTTGGGCGGTATCTCATAAATCTTAACAATGAATGCAAATCTGAGATGGAAGGGCTGCAGCACCAGGCCTCTTAGGATCTCTCTCTCTCTCTCTCTCTCTCTCTCTCTCTCTCTCTCTCTCTCTCTCTCTCTCTTTTCTTCCTCTCTCTCTCTATATATATCTCTCACTCTCTCCACTCCTTCTTTGAGAGTTTATACAGATGATTCAGAGAGGAAAATAGCAGTTTTTTTTACATATATCTTGGCGGTGATTTCTCTGCTGTTGGTCTGGTGCACTCTAAGCTATAAATGAATGCTCTATTCCTCTCTTCTCTGAAGACAGAGCAAAACACATTTTTACCTGCCTTGCACTAATGATATTCTGATGCACAGAACCCACACTATATTACCATAGAGCCATTTACCTTTTTATTTATGAAGTGTTTGTTGAACTCCATATAACCTGTTTGACCTGATATCAGCACCACAAAAAACTCCTTGGTTATTGTAATTACTTATCTGTCTAGACACTACTGTAAAAGAAAGTTGACACCCAAAAGCCTTCCATGATAAATATAATACATATATTTAAGTATAGAGGCGAAACAATATGCAGAAGATGAGGGAACAGACAAACAAAAACCACAACAGCCACTTCTAAAAATGTGTTGCTTTTTTGTTTACTAGCGTAATTGATGGGGAAAAGACAGAAAGAGGGGTGATGGGGTAGTGGGTGGAAGGGGGGGGGCAGTAAAGTGTCTGTGTGTGTGTGTGTGTGTGTGTGTTTTCTTCACTGTGTGATTGAGGGACCCTGCCATGGCGCCATTGTAATGAGCAGCCACCAGAGTGAAAACTTCTCACTGAGAAAGTTACAGAATTATTTAGAGGGGCTCTGTGAAAATTACAATATGCACAATCTACCTGCTCGTTAAAGGATGAAAAATTATAAAATTCTTTGTGACAGGCTTCCAGCCCTTGCAATGTATAATGATTTTTTTTTGCCTGGTGAATTTGGATTTTTTTTAGAATATGGGTACATCTGTTTTGCATGAGATGCATAAAATGACAGGACTCCGACAGCCAGTGCATCTAGTGACAAAGATTACTGTCACCCTCCTCCTAGAGTTAATTCATCATTGGAAATGGTCCGTTCCCTTTCTCTGTCTCTTAGCAACAGCCTATCCCCTGGTGCTGCCTTAACCACGTGTGCATATGTAATATAGTGCTCTTCAGCATACCTTTTACATAAAAATAAGCCCATAATTTCAACTTTACATTTTTATTGTATTAACATAAAATATTGGGCATATTACATTAAAATTCATACCAATGAATTTGATTCTGCCTACTATTATGCAGTGAAAGGCACAATGGTTATGCTTGTTAATCTGGATGCATGAATAAGGAAATATTTGCTCTGGATATTAGTTTTTGACTGTGGTGACAAAATGGAGAAACTTTGCAGTAACACGTTAGGATGGGAAACTAACCTCTTAACATGCAAATCAGAGCGCTCTCGGCTTCTGATGAATGGTCGTGCCACATTTAAAAAATTGCTCTTACACAAAGACTTCTTGGTAAAAGAGGATGATTAGGCCCTAACAAGCACAAACAACAGTAATACATACCCAACTTTTTTGTGAGGTGCTCCATTGCCTGTGTCAGAGGTCAGAGCACTTGACATATAGCTCTCATAGCCATCAGATGTACAGATTGCAAAACTATTCAGAAACACAAAGCTCTTGAAGCTCAGCAGCTCAGATGATGCATCGGATTAATTGACAGGAAATTATGACAGGCCCATCACATGTAATAAACATCCCACAGTGTTGAGAGATACTAAAGACATAGATGCATGTTTGTGATATTTTAAACTTGGAAAATGAGAGAGTATATAACAGGATTGGAATACAGTACATTGATAATTTTATTTGTGGCCAGTATGATAATGGCTTAAAATGGCACCGATTTGAGAGCTGAGAGGTGGGAAAACCCCAGGGATGTGATTTAGCTCTCTCTTTCTCTCTCTGTTGGGTGACACTGCAGCGTTACTGCTCATAGCTTTATCTGCCATGAAAAGGTGAAGCCATGAGTGATCTCTCCAATTTAAAAGCACTCAGCCCTCACAATATATTTTGCATATATTCATGCATCAAAGATTCAATTTAAGAATATTATTTCGCAAACATTGCCTGAATTCTTTGCAGCATTAATAACAGATCATGGGTGACAAATGTATTAAACTCGACAGTCAGAAAAGGGGAAGAATGCTCATTTAATTAAAAAGAAAATAACAAAAGATAAATGATAGAAGGAATAAATAATAAAATAATAATAATAATAATGTAGAAAATTACAGAAAGGATGCCACCAGAATCTGCATCCTGTCTTTGGTTTCTAATGACCTCATTTTCTGTTAATTAATTGCTAACAATAACTCTGAACACATGGAATGTGCTCAGTAGCCACATTGCTTCTTTTTGGGCCTCATCAGATTAGTGTTGCTGCAGTGAATGAAATTAAGATGACTAGAGTGTATTACTGAAGAACTAAGAGGAAAAATGTAAACACATATGAGGAGCATTCAAGCATGAAACCTTTATTACTGGGTCTTATAAGTAGGGATGGTATCAGAATCGGGTCTGATACCGTGCACATGTACCAAAAACCGATGCCATCTGACATACAAATGTCTTTATGTAAACATTCAGTGCACATTTAAATCACACGTCATGTCCTAGTGAGATTATTTAACAGCAAAAGCTTGTGATTTAATTAGATAAATAGATAGTTTGCATGTGCAGCATTTTAAATGTGAGTGCTTGTGGATGTGTAGAGCTGGTGTTGTGCAGGCATAAAGACAGAAAGAGCTCATACCTTTATGGGTGCTTTCACACTGGCAGTTTAGTTCGAAACAGAGCATGGTTCGCATTAAAAGTTGGTAATGTGAAAGCTGTCATGTGGACCGGGGAGTGCACTGTGGTACTGATCCTGAGACTACCTGTAGGAGGTGGTCTGAGTTTGGTTCCCATGGAACTGTAGCGCGATTCAGTGAAAGCAACTCAGACTCAGGAATAAAGTAACCAGCGCATGCGTATATCCATCCATCCATCCATCCATCCATCCATCCATCCATCCATCCATCCATCCATCCATCCATCCATTCATTCATTCATTCATTCATTCATTCATTCATTCATTCATTCATTCATCCATCCATCCATCCATCTTATAACTACTATATATAAATACTATTATAGTTAATAAATATAGGGTATAATAGGAGATGACTGTGGCAATAACTTCACCTTGGACACGAGCGTGAGTAAGTGTGCAGTGTAAACAAAGATGCAAAATAATTCTTTGCAATCAGCTGTCTCCTCAAAAAAAAAAAAAAAAAAAAAAAAAAAAACGCTGTTTGCGAGCAGCAGCAAGATGCCTTCCCCTGGACATCTGATGAGTTACGTCATGAAGCGCACATATGCGCAGTTGTCGTTCACTCTGGTGTGCATAATGGCAACAAAATAACAAAAAAAACTAAAAGTATGATGACATGTGTTGTGTTCTCCACGCGTATTTGTGATGACGTAAGATGAACGCAAATAGACCAGGGTTCGATAGAATCAAGTGAGTTTGAAACCAGACCAACCCTGCGGGGGGCACAGGGAACAATCACACTCGGAATCGGACCACAGCAAACATGCCCAGTGTGAAAGCCCCCCAAGAGGTCCTTGGCTCATACATAGAAAACATTTATGAGCATCACATGCTCTGTTTGTAGCAGATGACAATAATTCACGCGATAATTCACTTTTTAGCACAAGTCATATACAGTACAGACTACATATTTATTTATTTATTTACTTTGTAGCCTTTTGCGGTTTAATAATTACTGTGATTCACATAGTGACAGGCTTTTACGGATTGGGAATCTACTAATCTATTATTCTAGCCCATTTGATAAAAATAATACAATTTCATGCTGAAATTTGCTATACTTTAATTTGATTAAAGTTTGTATTCATTAATTTAAATTTTGATGATATAATTGAAATAAACTGCTGATATTGAGTTCAGAAAAAAACTGGTATCAGCGAGTACTAAAAAGTAATGGTACTCCTATTCGCTCTCAAAAAAATTATATTGGGACATCCTTACTTACAAGTCATTGGGGCCTCTGTGTCAATGAGTGCCCACATACTGTATGAATGAGGTCCAAAAGTCTGAGAACATGTTGAAATTTTAGGATTCTAAATATTATTTAAATCTAAAAATAAACAAAGTTTTTAGATTTTGCAATAAAATAAAATACATTAAAATAAATGTTTTTTTTTTATAAAATAATAAACTTTCAGCAAACATTTGCAAGCTATGTAAATTAAATTAAATAAAAAACATCTGTAAACAAATGTAAGCAAAATTGTGAAATTGACAATGCTTTCTTTAAAGTACAAAAGGGACATGCTAAATTCTAAGACATTCTAAAAAATCATATTAATTTCACAGTTAAACTTTTCACTCAAATTATTATGGTGATAAAATAATTTGTAATAATAAAAAAGCAAAAATATAATAATTTTCAGATTCGGTTTGAAGCCCACAGTACATACTGAACATAAAAGTGAATATAACAACTTCCGAAGACATAATCTTCCTTTGACAAAATACGTTTTGAAATATCAGTTTTCATTGTACTACCTCTGCCATTTTTCCTTTTTAATTTAAATAAACATTTTTTTTACAACAATCCCTTAAAAGCAACAATAGCAAACTATAACATCCCTCTGCAGTAAAATAATTTCTCTCCAATTCAGCTTGGCAAAAAGCCTGCACAGTGTCTTAATTAAGTGGCTGGCCAGAGAAGAATTCAACCAAAGTAATGATCTGTGTATGTGGATAAACAGCATCTATTGACTCTGTAATAGGTAGCTTTCATTTGATGTGCAGTATGAAAGTAATGGAATGAAGCAAGAAAGATCCTCACCACACAACATTTTAATTACAATCCACAATACTGCTCTCCTGCACCAGTTCCACCCATTAATGCACAACATGAATTTACAGAGTGACAAAATGCCTTAAAGCTGAAGTATGGAATTTTTTGTCAATGTTAAAATGTTTAAATAAGCTATTTGTGGGTTGATTTCCCTGTGTCTCTGTAGTGCTATTAAAACTGCTGTTTGTTTGAGCATACCATCCAGCCCAACAGGGGTGTGTTTCTACGTAACTCATTGCATAACCACCATGCTACAATGCATTGTTTGAGAAATTAACTACTTATTTACGACTGTTTTCCAAACCGTTGTAACAATGTTGAACATTCATTGTTCGAACCACGCTGGTTCAACAATATAGAGCTGTTGTTAATTACGTTATTTATTACGGTAATAGCAGTACCGTAATACGGAGTAATAACTTGTGCGGATATCAAATTCTAATAGCTCATTTACACGTACTCCAGAAAGCTGTTTAATGCATGAAAGCTGCTGAAGACATGAAAGCTGCATGCATTGTGTAATGCGAGAGATGCACCGTGCTGCAATTGTGGGGTTTCACGTTTACATCAGAATTTGGGGTTTCCCCTAATGCACTTGAGCACATACACACATGTGCACTTTTAATAACATATAAGAACTTAAATTATATGTTAACATGGACACATAAGCCTTGTTCTCCAACAGAAGCCATGTATGTGAAAGTGCCATGTCTTAACAGCCTTTATAACCTAGACAGCTGCATTCGTGTGTACGTGAGATTACAGAAAGCCACTTTCTGCTAAACCCCTGAATAAGCAGTTTTCTTAAGTGCAACATGGTCAAAGTTTTGATCCCATACCGCCCATACCGCTTTCCCTCTCCGGACGGGCGCTTGACCACGCCCCCCGCTGCCACATACCCCCACCGCCCGACTCAGTGGAACCCCAGATACCGCACCTCCACAAGAACTTAAAACAAACATTTAGGACAGCAGACATGTCTGCTGATTAAGCTCTCTCTCTCGATCACCGTCTGCGAGTGGCCTTTATCCCTCTTGACCTTTATCCCTATATATATATATATATATATATATATATATATAAGTGAGTGTGTTTAGGAAACATGCTTGAAAACAATCAAAATTTTAGGAATTCCATTTTGTGATGCTATAATGGCTCAGAAATTTCACACTTCAGCTCTATAACCCTGCATACAGTGATGGTACAACACAAACATTATAATAAATGCCAACCTCTTTTTTTTTTTAAATAAAGCAAATTAATGCATCATTCAGAGGACTATTGGAAAAATCATTTTTGTACAAAATTAGTGTTTTAAAGTGCTTTATCTGTTGTGTAACCAGAGTCGCATTCAGTGATGCGGGTCACAGCAAACAGATTGTTTTGTGGGGAGGACCCCTCATTAGCAAGTTGAC
Organism: Moxostoma hubbsi; assembly: GCA_032164185.1. Classification (NCBI taxonomy): domain Eukaryota; kingdom Metazoa; phylum Chordata; class Actinopteri; order Cypriniformes; family Catostomidae; genus Moxostoma; species Moxostoma hubbsi. The sequence continues at coordinate 19,045,324 of JAVLUX010000034.1, read as the reverse complement.
AGCAGAAATAAACAGTGTACCTTACTGAATCTATGTTCTGTTTCATTTGCATAGTTCAAACCAATCTGCACCATTACCCAACATAAGAGTGCTATGCTTTAAAAAGCCAGTCCTCCACCTGCAATGCCCTCTCAATTCAACAGCAATGCATCAATCAGGCAATGAGCTAATTTAGCAGGTCTCTCTCGGCTTCCACTGAGTGTGACTAAAGCACTGTTTTAGGACACCACTCCATTTAGTGTGACACACACAACAAAGCATCAAACAAATACACAAAGATATCATCAGATCTCCCAGAGGACCAAGGCAAAAAGGGGGAATGAATTTGAGCAAGTACACTGTGTCCGAATATATGTACTTTCCTGCTACACAGTATGCAAAAAAAGCAGATGTGAAGATTTTTTTTTTTTATATTAACCAAAAAAAGTTGTTCCTCTTGGATAAATTGGGCTTGTTGTGCTCAAAAACATTCTGATCAAAGGACACTGCTGGACATGGCAGATGTAGTATGTCCAGGAATTTATTTAAAGTATACTACACACCTGAATACAGACAGAACATACTAAATAAACAGTCCAGAAGTACGTTTGGGAATGACTTTTGCTTTCATAGAATGGCAAAATAGATGCAATGAATGTGAATGGTGACTGAGGCTAATATTCTGCCTCACATCTCCTTTTGTGTTGCACAGAAGAAAGAACGCCATATGAGTTTGGGAAAAAAATGAGGATGAGTAAATGGTGTCAGAATTTTCCTATTTGGCTGAACAAACCCTTTAAGTTAGATCATGCCTTCAGTAGTTGTAGGTGAAGGGAGCATTCACCTACTTTACAAGACTAATCGGCAAGTAATAGATGTAAAGTCCTGTTGCTAGCACCCCCATCAGTGGCATGTGAAAGAGAGTGTTTTAACTCTGAGAGGGGAGCTGAGGGTTGAAGTTGTGGTATTAGCGGTTGTAGTTAACATCAGCAGCGTGCGGCAGGCAGGGAAAGTTGGCATTGTTCTAGTGTTTCTCGTGTCATTAATCTGAGATGGCTCTAATGGTCGTCCCGCTGGAGAGCCTCTTCAGAGCTACGCTGGCAGAGCAGCTCTCTTTTCGCACACAGACGCGCTGAGAAACAGAGATCAGCACGCTGCGTGTTGTATGTAAATTCTGCCTCATTTATGGCATTATCTGAAGGAGGGATATTGTCACTCTGCTGTAATATGCATGTACGTATCGCTGCTGTATGAGAGAGGGAAAGAGTGGTAGAAATGGAGAGACAGTCTAGTATGAATAAGAGATACATCCACTAACTCACAATAGCAATTCTGCATATGAAAACCGAGTACAGGAAGGGAGGAATGAAAGAGAAAAATAGAGTGGATTATGTGGAGTGAAAGGTGGAGGGAGGAGAAGAGGAAAGAGAGAGCAAGAAAGGAAAAACAAGAATCAGCCAGATATATGCACTGCTTTTCTGAACAGAATAAAGAGACATCTCTATTGAAAAATAGCCAGGTGTGTAAATTTGAGTTGCTCAGTCATTTGAAACCCTGAAGAGACGAGAATGAGAAGACAACAGTGAAAGAGTGTGATGACAGAGAGAAAAGACAGCATCAGTACAAGCAGGTGGAAAATGGAGTATGTGGTGCATATAATTTGAAAGAATAACATTATTGAAATTTCAGCATATCTAGCAGGTCAAAGTTGGTATGCATTCTCAATCCCATCATAAAAGGGTGTGTGACATAACATTCAAAACATATTTTTAGATAGATGAGGTGGGTCACTTCTACTATGCAGCACATTTTCATGTCCCCATCATATATATTGCAATATATTGGATAAAATATTATATAAATACAGAAATAACGGGGCACGATCGTGATTGATGTGCCCATTTTCCTTTTTGATTTGTAGCTAGTAGCACCTAATAAACAAGCAAAAAAAAAAAAAAAAGCAAATAGTTTTCCTAAAAATTGATGTCAACATATGTGGACAGCAGGACTAAGTTGTGAAATTTTAAATAATACCAAGATATAGAAAGTACATTTTATTTTTAATCAAATTGTTTAAAATGTTTCCAGGAGTATTGGTTATGCATGTTTTTGAGATGTTACAGATTCAATGTAAAGGCCAGCATCATCCAATCACTGTCAACCTTGTTAAAATAAAATTATACATTATAAATTCTGAATCTAAGTACTGATTACCATTGTCCCATGTCTGCCAAACATGTGTGGTCCAAACATCATCTGCAACCTGAAGCTAAACTTTTGCTCGGATTTTAGGAGAGAATGCTCACAGCTGCATAGGAAAGTTATATGTTGCTCCCTTGTTTCCTAATTAGTGAATGCCTTAACCACCCATTAAGTCTGTCTGTCTGCACTGGTCTCACCTTATTTTCATCGTAACTCTATATAAAGCCTCTGAAAGCAAAATTTTTCGGCTTTTGGATGAACCCATTGATTCCCAATGTGATAATGCACAGTAAATATAAGATTTCTAAGGAAAAAAATTTGCTAAAGTACACCTTAGTGTAAATTGTGTTTAGCAGTGTGGCTCTTCGTGATAAATCATATACATTTTAAAAATGGCATATCGGGTGAAACTAGAGACTCTAATCTTTAGACTCAAACAGGTTCCTGTCATGGTCTGGGATGGGATCGTGGTAGTATCGTCCCTTGTCTGTTTTGACAAAGCGTGTTTACGTTTTGTCCTTATGTGTTTCATGTATCGCTTGCATGCTGAATCAACGTTTCCATGGGAACCCTGATTGTTTCTATGGGATTACTGATCATTACAACCTTCAGCTGCGAGTGACACCTGCCCCGAGTTTGTTTCTCTTATTTAAACCCCCGTGTGTCATATTCGATGTCCGATCATTGTGACTGTTACTGTTTGCCTGACTTTGTTTGAAGAAAGAACTTTTGTGTTTTGATTAATAAATCCTATTGAACTATTTTGCTCTGCTTTTGTGTCCTGTCTTCCCCGCACTGTGACAGGTTCCGATGTAAAAATTTAATTAGGTTTCTTACCAGATGTAGTTTTGTTGGTGTTTCTCCCAAAGACAAACTCCGCTGTGATCTGCACCATTTTGTTTTGTCACATGTCTCTGTACATCGAAAGGTTAAGCCTTAACTGAGAGCACAGTCTTCTGAACTGAGATCAGTCAGTATAAATTCATTTGAAATTATAATAAGTGGGGAACGGTCTCCGTGGCCGGAAGCGCTGGCAGCGACTGGAGAACGGTCTCTTTGGCTGGGAACACTGGTAGCAACTGGGGAGCGTCCTCCATGGCCAGGATATAATATAATAAGATAACATATTATATGTATATATTGTTATGTATAAATATATAAATATTATTAGAAATATTGAACTCAGTAATTGTTTTAAGGTGAAAATTATATAAGATATTTTTTATTGCAATAGCACAATTAGGTGGCAAATTAAATCAGGTTTAGTTGGAAAGCAACAGCACAAACATTACGTATTGTAATTGTATTTGATCAATTCTTTGACGTTCTGTGGTAGTATTTAGCTTGTCTTACTCTAAAACATTCCATCACATTTAATACAATTACAAAAAACACTATATTATCACATTTTCAAAAAATGATTAAACAATATCAAAATAGACTTCATGTTTAAACCCTCAATGTAAGCTAACTTTGTCCCTTACTGAGCAATGACTAACTTATCTGTTTATGCCCACCCTTTTAGGCATCTAGTTAATTTTATTACCATTGTGAAACAAATAAAGTTGTCAAAATTGTCCCACTCTATTCCTAAGCTATTAAGTTTGAAATGTTTGAAAGTCAGATGATGCCATACTATGTTCTACTATACGATCCAGATATCCAAATTAACATATGGAATGATACAGCTTGAGTGCAGCATTAAATGTGCATGAGGAATCCAAGACATTTCAAATGACGCTCCTTCTTCCAATGTAAATATGTAAACCACAGCACCACAGGCGGTTCAGAATCGCTTTGTCATGATGAAATAACTAAAGTAAGTCTGCTTTTGACAGTGCCAGCCTCTCTGTCTCCCAGCCACCGTCTCTCACCCGGGCATAATAAGCTTCAATTACCCGCGGCTCTCTCATTCAATAAAGACAGCCGCTGCACTTTGCTAGCCCACAATAAACACTAACAGAGAGAAATATTAGAATCCTGTTTATTTATAAACCTGTTAATAATGAGTTGCTTGATGAAAACGGCTTTCTCAGCAGTACACTTGCTGAGCAAACAGTGTGCATTGAGGAGAGATAGCTAGTTAACCTCTGTGACTTAAACAAAGCTGGCACGATAAAACAAATGGCAGCAATTAGCCCAACCTCCTTCTTGAGGAAACCCAATAGGTCTATGTCGTTTTCAATCAAGCGAGACTGCCGTGTGCTGTAGAATTAAAACAAGGATGTGATCAGTTTCCCTAAACTTCAACCTAATGCTCTGCCTACATGTGTTGGAGATTTATTGTTTGTTCTGTTTGTGAACGATGGGGCCTGTTTGCATCTGAGAGTGAGGGCTCACGAGGGGCATGACCTGCAGCCCACTCGCTGTCTGATGCCCTAATGACTGGCTCAGCAGGGCCCTGCCTTAATTAGAAAAGGTTCTGGTGAGATAAAGCATAGTTCAGATGAAAAGAGGTGCTGTGATGTATCCTTAATTTCTTTACCCACAATTTCTCAGTGGATTTGAATATACTTTCATAACACAATGTAAGTTTACATATCCTGCAGCGTGACATCTAAAACTATTTTAATAACATTTTGCTCTACATTTTGTTTTAAAAGATCGAATTCTTTTATTATTATTAAGCATGTAGCTTTTATTACCCCATATTAAACACATTTTTTTTTTTATCTTTAGAAATCTGGTGCAGTATAGTACAGTAAAGAACAAATATATCATGTAGTCCCTCAATTAAACTCCAGTGTCCCACTTTACCAGAATTCCCACATTACCTGTATTCACCCTACATATTTCTGCACTACATGAACATATGTGCACATGCAAATCCCTAGTCCATTCTTTCTACAAGCTAATACCAATGGGTGGGTGAGCGTTTCTATCTCACCAAAGTCCCCATCATCACCAGCTTTCTCCAATACCTCTGTAAATCAGACACCCTGATTCTCTACCTCCAGTTCTGTCCTGAAATATCACATGGATGTGTGAAGGGGATCTGTGAGTACACATGTATATTAACAGCATGTTCATTCACAGCTGGTCAATCAGGCCCTGGTGTGTTCTCTTGGATACAGCCATGGCCCCTCTCCTCTCCTCAAGTACCTTGAGCCATGCTGCCGTGTAGATTGCGGGCTGGGCTTGTCTGACTAGATAAAAGATTGCACAGGATTGATGCTAGGGGGATGATAGCCTCTGTGACACGTGCACAGCTCTCCCCTCTTTCTCTCATTGCCTTCCTGATACGCTCTGTGCCTTCAGCCATTTACATAAAAGACTTCTGACACCTTTACTTTATTCATCAATCACAGCACTTCTCTCCCAGTCTACCTTTTGTCTGAGCATGTCTGTGCTCCATCAGGACCTGCACAAAAGATTAATTTCACAGTTTTTTTTTTTTTGCCCTTCCTAATTCCTTCTCTCAGTAATCCTGTGGTTTTTTTAAAACGCTCCCTTCTCATTCTTTCATTTCAAAGATACAAAGCTCATAAAATGGCAGTAGCTAGATAATGAAAACAACAATGCAAGCAATTTTTACTCCTGCAGGTCGCATCACTGAATTTTCTGTACCCTTCCAGTCCCCGTTTCTCCTCCTCCTCTCCCATTTCTGCTGAGGCGCTGCCATCTGTCTAAGTTTCACACCGCCGTCCCGCTCTTTAATCTGTACGCTGGCAGCACTGGGCCCACCACCTCACTGAATTCATCTATGTCCTTCTCCACAACACCTTACACTAATCTTTAGCTTTTCTACATACTTCTGAATTATTTATCTGCACTGTAAAGCCTGATGTGATATGCACTTAAACAATGATGGGTCACACTTTATTTTACAGTGTTAATATTAATGTGTATTTAAAAATATAATAATGACTGATTTATACTAATCAACTTCATGTACTTGCTGTGTAAGTATTTTGTAGAGCTGCTTGTGCTTATATATTTTAGTTGTTATTACTATTGTAAATAATAATATTAACATGAAATATGTATAACATGGACATTGTAAAATAAAGTGTTACCCAATGCAGTTATATTTACTTGCATTTTCACAATTAGTTCTCACCACATGATGTAGAAAAGCAGTGTATATTATACGATTTGAAAATACAATTGTATGCATTTTTGTGAAACAACAACAACAAGCAAATTCAATAAGGTAAGTTTTAGAAGACTACTGTTTCCCACACTTCTTATTGGTTAATTAGCCAGACTTGAGTTGTGCAGTTCGATCAGACTGATCTCACAGTGAATTTGGAAACAGTAGGCTGACTTATCTTGAGCTTAACCTGGTCTAAAATAATAAAATAAATAAAATAAAAATGCAATTCACACAATACAATTACTTGAATACACCTCTTCTATAATTACCATGTTTTCAATTCTTGAGTTTACAGTCATTTTGATATTTTTTTTTCTGGGGTTTAAAGTAAAACATTTTTTTAATGTGGTGTAACTGTCCAGAGACAGTAAAAAAATAATCGTTAAAAGATGAAATTATTGAAAAAAATAAATGTTGGCATGATGTTTTACTTATATTTCTAAAAAATAATCAGCAAAACAATTGTGTTTTAAATATGATTAATATTTGAAAAACGTATTCTACCAAAGTCCACCAAAACAAAGACATGTGGTTTAACCAACTTGTAGGTACCATTTGTTGTTTATACTGACAAAATAAATAAATAAATAAAAAATAACAGAGGACCCCTTAGAACCCACAAGACTGTGTGTGAAGTTCCTCCCTATGTCTGAAGACATAGATTTAACCACTGGAGTCTTATGGATTACTTTTAGGCCTTTTTGTGATTCTTGGAACTTTTAAGGTCTGGTCACCATTCACTTTCATTGTAAGGACCAACAGAGCTGAGATATGAATCTTTGTTTGTGTCATGCAGAAGAAGGAATGTCTTATACATGATGAGCAAATGATGAGAGAATTAAAAATTTTGGGTGAACTATCCCTTTAAGGTGCAAGGAATTTTTTTTAATTACCTTTTACTTGATGGTTACATCACAATACATTAAAAAAAATACAAATAAGTGCTATAGATGTAAAAGTGAATGGGGACTGAGGCTGCCATTCTTCCTAACATCAGTTAGTAGTGTAAAATGAGACAGAATTTACATTTTGGTCAAATAAATGTATGTCCTTTAATACAGGACAGAATCATACCTCAGGTCTTCACCTTGACTATGAGTGTAAGGCCTTGCTTTATGCAAGCGTGTTAAAAATAGAGCAGAAAACATTATGAAAATGGTGAGTTCATTTAATAATATTGAAGCACTTTTTTAAACGGTACACATCTGCTTGTGAGTGTTGTTGCTTGCAGTAATGGGTCACTGGATGCCTTTGGGCAGGGCATGGACATTAGCTCCACAGGACAGCAGGGGCAAACAGCCTCATCCAACACCTGAACTTATTTAACAGGATAATTGCCTCTGTGTGACTCTTCTGCTCTAGATAACTAACAATGTTAAAGGTAACGGTACACAATGACCCAACGACCCCACACCGCTCATCAAAAACTCAATTATCCTGATACAAATATCAAGTAAACAAAGCTAAAAAAATTAAGGCACACATGCAAAATATACATTCCATTTTACATTCGTAAACAATTAGACACAAGGCTAAATATGTGCTCTCAAGCAAACATGTGTACTGTAGGTACAGGAGACCACACACATTGTCTGAAAGCTAAAAAATGCTGCCTTTGCAGGGAATATATATATATATATCAAGTCCAGTCCAATTCAATGTTTGTGTCACATCCTGTCTACTATGATGCCTTCATATGGTTGGTTTTTTTAAGGCAGCACAGATGTATCCTTCACTGCCTATGATATCCAACAATTCTGTTTGTTCGGTATGAAAAAAAATATCTGAAGGTGGTTGAGAGGTGGATCTCAGCAAAATATATAACTCAGCAAAAAAATACAAAACAAATGTTCTCTAATTTTCAACTTCTTTTATTTTCTGCAAAATTAACATGTTTAAATATTTGTATGAACATTAAAAGATTCAACAACTTAGACATAAACTGAACAAGTTTCACAGACATGTGACTAACAGAAATGGAATAATGTGTCCCTGTACAAAGGGGTTAACAGTCAGTATCTGGTGTGGCCACCAGCTGCATAAAGTACTGCAGTGCATCTCCTTCTCATCAACTCCACCAGATTTGCCAGTTTTTGCTGTGAGATGTTACCCCACTCTTCCACCAAGGCACTTGCAATTTTCCAGACATTTCTGGGGAGAATGGTCCTAACTCTGACCCTCTGATCCAACAGGTCTCAGATGTGCTCAATGGGATTGATATCCGGGCTCTTCGCTGGCCATGGCAGAACACTGTCATTCCTGTTTTGCAGGAAATCATGCATAGAATGAGCAGTATGGCTGGTGGCATTGTCATGCTGTAGAGTCACATCAGGGTGAGCCTGTAGGAAGTATTGCACATGAGGGAGGAGGATGTCTTCCCTGTAATGCACAGTGTTGAGATTGCCTGCAATGACAGCAAGCTCAGTCCGATGATGCTGTGAAACACCGCCCCAGACTATGACGGACCCTTCACCTCTAAATCGATCCTGCTCCAGAGTACAGGCCTCAGTGTAACACACATTCCTTCAACGATAAACGTGAGTCTGACCATCACCCCTGGTGCGACAAAACCACAACTCATCATTGAAGAGCAGTTTTTTCCAGTCCTGTCTGGTCCAGCAAAGGTGGGTTTGGGCCCATAGGTGACATTGTTGCCAGTGATGTCTGGTAAGGACCTGCCTTGCAACAGGCCTACAAGCCCTCACTCCAGCCTTTCTCAGCCTATTGTGGACAGTCTGAGCAACGATGGAGTGATTGTGCATTCCTTTTGTAACTCGGGCAGTTGATCTTGCCATCCTGTACCTGATGCAGGTGTGATATTCGAATGTACCGATCCTGTGCAGGTGTTGTTACACGTGGTCTGCCACTGCGAGGACGATCAGCTATCCTTCCTGTCTCCCTGTAGTGCTGTCTTAGGCTGTCTAACAGTATGGATATTGCAGCATGCCTAAGGCACTTTTTTTTGCTGAGTTTATAAACCAGGTTTCACCAGGTTTTGAAAAAAACAAAAAAAAAAGCTATGGAAATATACATAGTAAGACATTAAATAGAAAACATCATTTGTACTCTAGATATTTTTTTTTTACTTGCTTGAAACTTTGAATCCTGTTTGTGGGCCCTGACCATCTCCATGTTCCTGACTTTGTTCTTTTCTCTCCATTTTTCACATTGTTCTTACTTATTCCCTTTTTTCCCATTTCTTCCTCCTGTCTCTTATTTCTCTCTTTACACTTCTTCTCTTTTCCCTCATTCTTTCTGGGTGGAATATGAGTGCTCTCCACCCACTGCAGGTGTTGCAGGGAGGAAAGAGAGGAAGCGAGTGTCTTGATTTATCAGAGCCTGTCAGCCCCTCTGAGGATTGGAGGCTACGGGAGGGTGGCGTCTCCTCCTTGGCCCTTTGGCTGGCTCTAAGGCAGATCTCTCATTAGGAGAGAGCTGCAGTTCTACTTGAAAGTGACATTCACACTCCCCTCTCTTCTCGCAAATGCAAAGAGATGACAGCCCCTCACCAGTTAAAAGCCTGGGTCCCTCTTTTCAGGCCCAGGAAAACATCAATTTATTACATTAGGTTTGGCAGATATCCATATGATACCTATACGACACAAATAACCCGCCCCCTTTCCATTACAAACACACTCACTCCTCACACTCTTCCTGTCGTTTCCTTCATCACCTTGTTTGGCAGTCCACCCTCTCATTCTCCAACACCTCCTCATGGCTGTCTACCACTCTCCAACCAAACATTTGGTTTGCTTGTTGGAATTTTTATTCAGAATTAGCTAATAGGAGCATGTAAGGCAGCAGGGACAAAAATATTTTTCAGGGAGGGTTGTGTCTACAACAGCCACTTACCTCTGGACACTTGAATTATCTACAGAACGTTAGAATGTAAATAATTGTCAATATTTTACACAAAAGCCATGTTGTGTTTTGATTCGAATTTTGATGCAATAATGTAAATGCGGTCAAATCTTCAAGCTGGAAAAAAAAAATTATTAGGTTAGAGATACTTTAGATAATTAGAAACTAGGTTAATCATTTTTTATTCTTTTTAAATCAGACATTCAGGTGCGGAGACTCACAATGATCTAAAATTGTGTGACCCTATTACTTGTTTTAATCAAAATTAACAATATCCATGCCAAAAATTATTTTATTACTGTTATTTGTTTTTGTATTTTAGTAATGAAACTGTAATTGAATAATTAAAATGTACCACATTTCATATTGAAATATCCATATTTAACAGAAATTATTTTATAATTTGTATTAACAATAACTTTACAATATACTCTATACAATATATTAATATTAGTAAATCCATTAAAGGAATATTCCGGGTTCAATACAAGTTAAGCTCAATCGACAGCATTTGTGGCATAATGTTGATTACTAAAAAAACAATTGACTCATCAGTCCTTTCAAAAAAAAAAAAAATTATAAAAAAAGTTACAGTGACACACTTAGTGGAATTGGAATTGAATAGGGCCAATTTTTGGAGGGTTTAAAGGCATACACTCACCTAAAGGATTATTAGGAACACCATACTAATACTGTGTTTGACCCCTTTCGCCTTCAGAACTGCCTTAATTCTAGGTGGCATTGATTCAACAAGGTGCTGAAAGCATTCTTTAGAAATGTTGGCCCATATTGATAGGATAGCATCTTGCAGTTGATGGAGATTTGTGGGATGCACATCCAGGGCACGAAGCTCCCGTTCCACCACATCCCAAAGATGCTCTATTGGGTTGAGATCTGGTGACTGTGGGGGCCATTTTAGTACAGTAAACTCATTGTCATGTTCAAGAAACCAATTTGAAATGATTCGAGCTTTGTGACATGGTGCATTATCCTGCTGGAAGTAGCCATCAGAGGATGGGTACATGGTGGCCATAAAGGGATGGACATGGTCAGAAACAATGCTCAGGTAGGCCGTGGCATTTAAACGATGCCCAATTGGCACTAAGGGGCCTAAAGTGTGCCAAAAAACATCCCCCACACCATTACACCACCACCACCAGCCTGCACAGTGGTAACAAGGCATGATGGATCCATGTTCTCATTCTGTTTACGCCAAATTCTGACTCTACCATCTGAATGTCTCAACAGAAATCGAGACTCATCAGACCAGGCAACATTTTTCCAGTCTTCAACTGTCCAATTTTGGTGAGCTCTTGCAAATTGTAGCCTCTTTTTCCTATTTGTAGTGGAGATGAGTGGTACCCGGTGGGGTCTTCTGCTGTTGTAGCCCATCCGCCTCAAGGTTGTGCGTGTTGTGGCTTCACAAATGCTTTGCTGCATACCTCGGTTGTAACGAGTGGTTATTTCAGTCAAAGGTGCTCTTCTATCAGCTTGAATCAGTCGGCCCATTCTCCTCTGACCTCTAGCATCAACAAGGCATTTTCGCCCACAGGACTGCCGCATACTGGATGTTTTTCCCTTTTCACACCATTCTTTGTAAACCCTAGAAATGGTTGTGCGTGAAAATCCCAGTAACTGAGCAGATTGTGAAATACTCAGACCGGCCCATCTGGCACCAACAACCATGCCATGCTCAAAATTGATTAAATCACCTTTCTTTCCCATTCTGACATTCAGTTTGGAGTTCAGGAGATTGTCTTGACCAGGACCACACCTCTAAATGCATTGAAGCAACTGCCATGTGATTGGTTGATTAGATAATTGCATTAATGAGAAATTGAACAGGTGTTCCTAATAATCCTTTAGGTGAGTGTATATTTTAAATGAATTCTTCGGTTAAATTTCATATTTGAGCAGTAAAGTGGTTTAAATAATTATATTTACAGTACTTGGAGTTTTAGGGTTTGTTGACATTACATCGATAGTGTAACGACAGGCAACGAGACAGGATCTACATGCAGCTTTTATTTAACTCAAAACAGGAAAACCAGGCTCAGGAGGAAAACCACAGGGAACATAGTGCAAACCATATTAAACATGAAAAAACTGAAAATGGAAACAGGGAAACAAAGGACTTAAATACATAAAGGAACAAACAAGGGAATGAGGAACACTTGGGTCAACAATCAGGGAACGAGAACTAATTAGGGGAAAACTAATCATAAAATAAAACTACAAAGGACTACAAGAACCAAACAGGAACTAAACTAAACTTCAACATAAAAGCACAAAAACAAAAGACAACAGTGAACATGACAGAGTTGTAAAATTGGCAATAACTTTACACAGAAAAGGTTAGTAAGCAAATTTATCACACTAAAATAATTTTAACATGCATATTGTTTATGTCTTGTGGATTATTTTTTTTTAACAGTGAGTATTTTTATGGATTTTATGGTATTTATGTTTATGGATTGGTCCCCATTCACTTTCATTGTAAGTGTCACACTGGAACCCAGATTTGAGATTTTTGCCCCAAAGAAAAATTGGGGCAAGTCAAAATTAATTTTAGTTGTAATCAATATTATTCCACAAATGCTAAATTGAGCTTAACTTGTTTCGAACCTGGAATATTCCTTTAAGTATCATGAACTAACCATAAAAAAAAATATTACAATATTTATATATGAATAGTTAGATCATTTTAATTCATTATGCATTTCTAATGTAAAAATATACAACTTGTAATGTTTAAAAAAAATATTTGGTTCAAAAATGAATTAATTCATGTAGAAATTAACATTAACCAAGATTAATAAATGCTTAAATTTTGTGTTGTGTACACTATAATGTTAACTAATTGTACATCACATTGTAAACCCTATTGTAAAGTGTTATATAAATCATACATATTTTACTCACATATAATGATAATGATGAGACAAATCCATTTCAAACATCCAAGCTGTCACATTCGAGCATAAAGGGACTCAAAATTAGAATTTTTTTTTAAAGTATAATGGGCACAGCACACTGAATCACATGATATCTGGCTGAACTGTTAGTGATGTTGACTAATTAGTCAGTAATAATCATCTTGGAAATCAATATCCAATATTGAAAACAATAGGAATGTATTAATCACTTGAAATACCCAGATTGAAGAGGAGAGATGGGGGAAGGAAGTCTACCTAGACTGAAGCTGTCAAGCACAGAGTAGACTAAGGGTAGAGAGAGAACAGAGATGGGGTGATGCAGGAACAGCAATGATGGACAAGGGAATATGAAAGACACAAATCAATCAATTAATCTAGAAGACGAACCATTGTCACGCAGATGAGGACTTTTGCACAACAAGAAGAGGAGTGATGAAGGTATGCATCAGACAAAAGAGAAGTGGCTAACTCTCTCTCCTTCTCTCTCTTCCTCTGTGCCATTCTCTCCCTCACTCTTTAAAGATCACTGGTGTGTCAGGAGTGGGGTGGGTTGCGATATGCAAAACACGGCCACCATACCAAAGTAGCCTGCAAAATGAGGTGTCAGCATGCAAAGCTCATTGATGTATGAATGCGGAAAATGAAAAGCGGCAGCAGACAGACGGGGCTAAAGGTGAGACAGGCGCAATGTGAGCAGCTGTACATATGCGTCAAGGTGTTGGCGTAGTGGCCCTCTCTCTCTCTCTTTCTCCACTCCTTACTCTCTCTTCTTTCTTTATTTATTTCCCTCTATCTCTTTTCTCCATTGGAAGGGCCTAACAAGGAACACCAGCCACAGGACATTGAAGGAATGCTACTCAGGAAAACACTCCTGTTCCCTAAACTCGAATGAATTGCATAGTCCCTCTCTCTCTTTTATTGCAGACCTTATCTACCTTGTCAAAATACATCACTCACTATTGTGTTTGCAAATTCAAATTCTGTCTATATGTTGGGAATTATATTACAAGGCTATTGTTTTTGTTTCTTATCATTTTTGCCTTTATTGCAGAAATAGAAGAAATGAAAATAGCCGCATTATAGCTGCCATTTTGTGCCACGACAAGAAAATATTTCCTCGAATACTGAAAATGTATTTATGGTCATAAGTCTATAAAATGTATGCCTAAATTAACCTGGTTATTACAGCATACAGTAAGTGACCCTTAAACCTCACATTCTGTTTTGGGTCTGAGGGTCCCCAAGGTCCCTTTAATATCCATTTAGTATCATGTTATCATGTTAATACTTAATGATTTCTCTTATTCTTTTGATAACTGCCTATTATTAATAATAATAATTACATAACCATCATGAAAAATGCTACAGTACTCATGTTTGGTGTCTCATAGTCCCAAGATATAAAACAGGAATAAATACAATACATTTCCATATGATAAAATTCACTCATAGGTGTACACACTGTTGGTCATTCCTGCCAATTGTCTTTGAATTTGTTTTATATATACAATATATTTTTAAATTTCAAATTGACTCCCTAGAGAAACAGTTACTATACTGGATAAAAGTCACATTTCTGAAATGAAGCATACAGTACCTACTTTGTGATACCACTGGGTTTTGATTAGGTCAGAGGAATATATAACAAGGATTCTGAGGCCATTCGTCCACACGGAATCTCTACAGATCCTTCAAATTTAGAGGTCTATGTTGGTGGACTCTCCTCTTCAGTTCACCCTAAAAAAATTTCTATGGGGTTTAGGTCAGGGGACTGGGATGGCCATGGCAGAACCTTGATTTTGTCATCAGTGAACCTTTTTTTAGTTGATTTTGATGATTGTTTTGAATCATTGTTCTGCTGTATTCGAACAAGATGTCCAGGACCTCTGGCAGAAACACAGCCCCACAACATTCAAGTTTCAGCAACACATTTGGGCATTGGGTACTTCATCTCTGTGTATGCCAAACCCATCTCTGGTGTTTGCTGCCAAAAAAGCTTTTTTTTGTTTCATCTGGCCATAGAACCCTGCATTTGTAGTTCCAGTAGTGTTTGGCAAACATAAGATGCTTGAGTTTGTTGTTTGATGAAAGCAGAGGCTTTTTTTCTTGAAACCCTCCAAAACAACTTGTGGTGATGTAGGTGATGACATATGTTATTTTGGGGACTTTCTGACCACAAGACCCAACTAATTTCTTCAATTTTCCAGCTGTGATCCTTGGTGATTCTTTGGCCACTTGAACCACCCTCCTTACTGTGCGTGGAGACGATATAGACACACATCCTTTTCCCAGGTCATATCTTAAAATCTCCAGTTGATTGGAACTTGTTAATTATTGCCCGATGGTGAAAATTGCCATTTCAATGCTTTGGTTATTTTCTCATAGCCACTTCCTATTTTGTGAATCTAAAAAACCTTTTGCCACACATCAGAACTAAATTCTTTAGTCTAACCCACTGTGATTGATGATTAAGGGAATTTGACCTGTGCGTTACCTCATGTTTATACTCCTGGGAAACAGGAAGTCATGGCTGAACAATTTCATGTTCCTAGTCACCCAGGTGCACAAAAAGTTTTTAAATATGAATGGGAATATACTTCAGATATATTGTACTCATAAGAATTTCTAGGAGTTACAATAGTTGTGGCCAACTTGTTTTGGAGAAAATAATTTATTTAATTATAAAATATTTCCCCACTTTCAATTGTTTTACTTCAATTAAAGGTTAGAATTTTGTGAATTAATTAATGAAAGATCAAAAGGATAACCAAAGCAGATTTTTTTCACAGCATTCTTAGCTCATATTTAAAAAGGGTGCAAATATTTTTGGCCACCACTGTATATATATATATATATATATATATATATATATATATATATATATATATATATATATATATATATATATAAAAGAAGCCATTTTTTTTGTATTGTCTTATCAATGATTAACTATTCTGCCACAAGAATGTAATGCATTTTAATTATCTGAATATATATATATTCAGATAATTAAAATGCATTACATTCTTGTGGCAGAATAGTTAATCACTGATAAGACAATACAAAAAAATGGCTTTAGAGTACATGTATTGTTTACTACCATATTATTGAACATAAGACAATCATTGGCATACAGTTCTCAGTAATCAATTTCGCAAGTGAGTTTGTCAATCAGTTCGAGATTTATTATGAGGGCTTGTTTAAGGAACCGTCAATTTCAACAAGCATCAGACATGCTTGTGTAGCGTCTCGGGTGCATTGCGTCATAAACATAATTTTTTTCAGGTCACTGTGTCAAGTTAAATATAGTTTAATACTCAATCTTTCCTTTAGTTCGAATTTACGCTCCTTCAAGTGTTTTGAACGTGAGAACGTAATGCATGTTTGTGTTGTTCTGACTGCTGGATGGTTGTTTTCTTCACTGTAAACTGCGTGTTGCCCATACAGCTGAAATTTCAATTACTGCCTTCTGGAGTAAATATGTGGTACTACAGGCTTGCATTTCTCAGGAATCTTCCTTATTACAATCAGGGGGCATTGCGATTAATTGCGTTGATTTTTTTAACGTGTTATTTTTAATACAATTAATCACACTGAATTAACGCGTTAAATCGTATAATATATATACAGTGTATATGCTGTAGTAAAACCATAGTTCATTGTATCAAAGCCTTGGTTACTGCAAAATAAAAAAACAAAAGAATATGGTTACTACAGTTGTGGTTACTACAATATTACTACAGTAAATCCATGGTTAGTTTTCATAAGGGTATAATTTATTAACGAGGATTACAGATCATTATCAATGTGTTAACTACTCTGAATTGAAATAAACCTGTAAAAATTGTCACACAAGCCCATTATAATACATGACACATCTTGGTTTGTCATTACTTGCCTTTTTTTCTGTCATTATCTCAGGAAAGCACTGCTCCCTATTTGAACGAGCGCTATGACTGAAAGGGTGAGTGCTGTCTGACAGCTAGTGTATTTTAGCATTTCTGCGCATCAAGATGAGTGGAAGAAAAAATAGTTTTGGTGCCATGCAACAATTCTCTCATATAATTAGTTTTTCCCACTTCGAAGCTTATGAGATGCATTAATATTCATGTTATCTAAATAATTAGGGCACTAATTAAAAAACATCTTCAGGATTGATATTGTTATGTAAGGATATATATATATATATATATATATATATATATATATATATATATATATATATATATATATATATACACACACATACACAGCTCTTGAAAAAAGAGAGACCATTGCAAAATGATTTACTATTATAGGTTTGTAAAATGTAAACCTTTTTGTTTTATTATATTAAGTACTGAGAAAATTTAACATAAATGGCAAATATAAATATTGTAATTTAGAGCATTTATTTGCAGAAAAAGTCAACTGGTCAAAATAACAAAAAAGATGCTGTGTTATCAGACCTTGAATAATGCAAAGAAAACAAGTCTCTGTACTCTTACAAAACATTAGTATTGTGTTGTTTCAAAATACATATGAACTTGTGTATATATATAAAATAAGACAAAATAAGGATATGATTTGTAATTACTATTATTATTTTGACAGGTACATCGCTAACAAAAAGATAGTAAAGTTAAACTCAACAGCACATAAGGGTTAAGCTCAGAATCCACTTCAAAATTAAAGGACTATTTTGCATTCAATATGACTTAAGATAAATTGCAGAATTTGTGCAATAATGTTGATCCCAAGATTGTTGCCATGAAGACGTAACACTATAAACCCTAAAATGACTGTGAACATGATTTCTGAAACAACTTTACAGTCCAGATATTGCACAAATTTTAACAGATGAATTAATGTAAGTGCTTTTATGAAATTATAAGCTCTGCATTTCTGCTTTTAAACATGCCAAAAAATTGCCTCATTCACTTCCATTGTAAGAACCTCACTGTAACCTAAATTTCTGCTTAATCTTTTTGTGATAATCAACATTGTGCCATAAATGCTGTCAATTGATAATATTCCTATAAGGTAAGATACACAGTGCCCAGAAGTGCTTCTGATGGTCAAGCATGGCAGTGTATGAAACAGCACATAATGCTGCTTTCACTGAATTGGAAGGACACCTGCTGAATGCCAACTTAAAGGACATCCTGGCCGAGTTATCACTGCCTCAATGAGTGTGACTGTGTGTGTGCGTGTGTTTGTGAGTGATAAATCAAAGAAAAGGAAGCTTGTCTTACACAGTTTTTGTGATGTTTGTAATGCTTGTTTTATTCTTCCTGCTTTGTCGAGTAGGTTTTGAGAGATCTAGTCCATCAGAGTCCAGTTACAGCATGACCATCACACAAAACACTCTGATGTTTCAGTGACCTAGTGTACTACATAAAGAATTTTAACACTGCATATTGTTTTACGGTACATGCGTTGTAATTTGGATTACACAATCAGATTACACATCACATTTGAATTATATTAGGGCTACTTACTACTAAATACACTTAAATAAGATTTATCAAAACACCTAAAATATTGATGTTAAATAAAGAAAATGTTAATTGACCTGTCATACAGCATGTCAACTACCCATACATACAGGCCATTGGGCTAGTGTTGACTTACTCTTAAGGCCCTCAGAAATTGTTTTGCATGTTGGGTAATTTGCTCTTTTGTCAAGGTGACTGATGCAGTAGTAATTAGCATGCCTCCTCCATGAAGAGCTTGGAAATAAAGGATGGTCGCTCTAATGCACTAAGTGTTTGTGCCACAGCTGATTGATAAAGTGAAGCCCTCAATTGTGCAACACATCTTTAGCCAGAGGGCTACAGAGAGAGAGAGAGAGAGAGAGAGAGAGAGAGAGAGAGAGAGAGAGAGAGAGAGAGTGAGAGTGAGTGAGTGGAAAGGATGGAAAGATAGAGAAATGACACCACATGCAAATTAAAAAAAAATTAGAGAGAGAAAGTGAAGAGAGATAACAACAGAACAAAATGAGTTACACACCCTCTGCTCTGGAGGCTGGGAAAAGGGAGGTGGGAAGAGTCTGTGGAGAGAATAGAGCTGAAATGAGTTGTTTAGGTATGCTCCTGGGTGCAGGACTTATAAAGCAGATGTCACTCTAATAATGTGTGCTGGCAAACATGCTGGGCCTAAACCCAGCAGGATGAAGCTTCAAGCCACAGAAATTGCAGATAATGCCATTTTATGAGGTGCCATCTTATAAAGACAATGCCCACCTCATGCCATGCGCTTAAGCTAGTCAGCTGCAGGCATCGGCAAGCATTTGCTGCAGGGATTTTTATTTATTATTTTATAAGCCTCAATTTTGAAATCTTATTCCCCCACCTATTATACTAAAGCCACTATTTTCCAACTTTTCCAAGGCAAGTACTTCTGCATGTCCTCTCGCCGAGCTGTGGCTGCATCTGAGAACAGACCTTACAGAAGTTCCAGTAGTTCAAAAATTTTGAACATTTTCATTTGCATTCAAACATTAGATTCTTATATACTACATACAACATTAGGGAACACATAATAATAGGGAGTATTCACCCTAAAAATGAAATATAATTTCCTCATCCAGATGTCCGTAACCATGTGACTTTCTTTCTTCAATGGAATACAAAAGGAGTTACACAATGTCCAGGAGAATCATACAGGTTTGGAATGACACGAGAGTGAGCAAATGAAAAAAAAAAATATTAACATTTTGAACTATCCCTTTAAAGATGAAATTTGTTATTTTTGTGCCACTAGTGTCACTAAACATAATTTCAAAAAATAAGTTGACACACCCGTCCCAAACATACAGCATTGGTCGAGCCAATAAAGCTCTGTTAAGTTGTGTGAGATTCTCAAAC
The DNA here is from genome assembly GCA_032164185.1 of Moxostoma hubbsi. Classification (NCBI taxonomy): domain Eukaryota; kingdom Metazoa; phylum Chordata; class Actinopteri; order Cypriniformes; family Catostomidae; genus Moxostoma; species Moxostoma hubbsi. Next base: position 19,025,402 of record JAVLUX010000034.1, on the reverse strand, counting down.
AAACAGAGCAATGTTTTTATAGCTCCAGAAAGCCACAGTGTTTACACTTTTCAGGGAAATCAACCAATGATTGGCTTACTTGCAGTTGTCTCCGCATATAATGCTTGGATAGGAGAATTTTAACTCACAGAAAAAATAAATACACACTTAACCTTTAAACCATGAATTACAAGTGGATTTCCAGTCCATGTAGCCTGGCTTTAATTAGGGCTTATGATTGTATTGGTCTAAAGATATGATGATACAGTGGGAGAGTGTGAGTGCTTTTTTCTTCTTTTTTGTTCTGTTTTTTTGTTCTCTTCATTCATTACCTGATGTCTCTGGGCTCAGGGGCACAGCTTAATAAAACTTAATCATGAGAAACTTGCTCATTAGTTACATTTCTGGTGGCTACCTTGCACACTTGCACCTCATTCTTTACTTCCATTCTTCTCTCTCTTGCTTGTTTGGAGATACACTGTTGCACACATACAGTACACACTCATTCACACAGGCCTGAGTGGCAGTGGGACGGGTCAGGCCACAGATGTCAACAAACCCTGTCCAAAAATGCAGCAGGGTTTGGGTCTGGGATCCAGAAATAAAAGGCAGGAGATCCCTCCAGGCGCCACCACTCTGCTTCAATATAAAGTTTTAATTTACAAGCTGAGCGCTTGTAATTAAGCTTACACAGATATGCAGGGAGCTGACCAATGCTTTTAATGCTCCCAGTCCGTCTCCAAACATGTCATTTAGGTTCCTAAATCACATCACACCAAATGGGAAAACAGGGACGGACAGCCGCTGGACTGCACAAATAGTGAGTGTTTGTTTATAAGTCTGTCGATATGTTTAATTGTTAAGGGTGTTTGTTATGTTTGACTTCCTGTTTGGGACAATGAGCAAACCTCAAGTTATCCCTCGTGAGCTGAGCAGAACATGTCTCTAAAAGGCCCTTGTTCCAAAAATAGAAAGCCAAAATAAGAAGAAAGATAGAAAAATGTAAATTAAAGTGTAAATTATACTTGTCTCTATAATGTTAGGATGCACAGGTCAGAATTATCATATGGCTTTGGGTGAAAGGGACCAGCTAACCAAGTGTATCATTAAATATGAAGCATTCTTTCGTAGCTTTTTTTCACAACTAGTTTTTATCTCATTATGTTTTAATGACTCTGACCACACTGAAAAAAAGAAAAAAAAAGAAAACATGTTCAACAGATACACGTCCAACCATTTCAAAACATTGCACCAAACAGAATGTCCCACCAAAGCAAAAAATAAATCATTATTATAAGAATTTTTTACCAAGTTTTCTTTTTGCATAGAGTAATTACACTGGAGTAACTGTTTTATTACACAGTATTTACAAACACACAAACCCCTACATTTGGTACTACATAAGTATGAAACGTTATTGCATTGCACTAAATCAGTGGTTGGCAACCTATAACAGGGGTAATCACTGGCATGCCAGCAACGGCAAGAGAGGAATAGACAATTTTATTTATACAAATTCCACACCTGCATTCCAATCTGCATCTTGATGTAATCCTTACTCATGATCACACAACATGTTTTCATCAGCTTAACGGGAGGCAGCAAAAAACTTCATAGAAGTAAAATAGCCTGCTCCTCTCTTGCAGTTGCTTATGTGCTAGTGATTACATGACTAAAATGTCATAATAAAATAAATATTTAAGATTCCATACAATTTAATAATCAGTAATCAAATAAGAAAAATTGTGACATTAAATGTGTTAACTCATTTTGTACTAATTAGTGTTTTGCAAAGCCATTGACCAAGAAAATAAAAAAATGGCACTCCATGACAAAAGGTTTGCTGACCCCTGCACTAAATTGTAACAACAAATGATCTAATTACATCTTTGTAATTGTTTACCTCTTTGCTTCATTACACTTTATTGTCACATGTATGGCTGCGATGAGTTTGCACGCAATATGCCTGCATACATGTGTATGCGTATCAATTCATGAATAGGTTAGGCCATCAACAACATGAAATGCTGTCACAATGCTTACAGGAAAAAAAGGTCAATTTTTACAATAAAATGAAACCTTACTAAAAGAAAGAGACAAAATACACTGTTTTCTCTCACATCTGATCAAATCCAGAGACACCCAAAAGTATTTGAACTCTTAAGCCATCATTTAAACATATGAAGTAAACACAGTCACCCTATATATAGTTAAAATCAAATTAAATAGTGTTTCTATTATTTTATAATTTAAAACCTTTTGTGAAATATTTTCCTTGAAAGATGGCTTGTGCCATTTTTAAAATAACACCACTTGGTTTGGTATTTTGCTGTCTAATGCAATGATACAATTTCAAGTGTGGTTTAAGTGCACATGCATTTTTAGGGGGCCAGTATACATAATTTGTGACAAAATAAAGAGCCCTTGTTCTTTTCTTATTTACAAAGAAAAGTGTATAGGACAAACATGAAACATGCAGTATGACATATACTGTAAAATGAAATCATTGCAGTTATGAACAAGTTAGAAATGCACAATGAATACACTAGCAACTAGGTTTCAAGCCTTTTCTCAACAAAGAATTATTTAAAAAGAGATCAAACTTGACCAAGACTGGTAATCCTTGCTATTTAGTTAGAAAGAGTGTGTTGTTTTCCCTGGACACTGAAACTAAACAGATTAAAAAAACCTCAGCCCAACCTCCTTGTGATGCCTCTCAAATGTAAGATGTAGACAAAGGTCTGGCAAATGTCTGAACTTATTTACATCTCTATTGATTGGGAGGCTTTTAGGGGCAAAGGGGTGCATCATGTGGGGAGGGGACCACCTGAATACTGTTTTCCTGCAGTACTGGAGCAAATGGGTTTTGTTTGGCTAAAGAGCACATTGAGAGAGGCAAGGAGGGAAAAGGATGACGGGGGGTCACAGCTTACTATTCCAGACCTCTTTAAAATGAGAATCTTTTGAAAGCCTGAGAAACAGAACAGGCAAAGTGCAGAATATATACAAGCTTTGAATAATTTTATACTGTAAAAAAAGGCTGCAACAACAACATACTGATCGCCGCTCTTTGTTAAAACAATTTTAAAACAGTTTCAGACAGGGCGGATATGAATATAATATTGTAACAGGCAGTTGAAATTAAGCAGATCTTTGCTGGAAAGGGCAGCTCCATGCAACTGGTTCATGTAGCTCCCAGATGGAGCAGCCCGGGTAAGTTGAGCCAGTGGAGTCGAGCTGAACCTGAGACCCAGAACCAGATCATTATTTTAATAGATCAGGCAATGCAGGTCATAGCCTAATTACCCCCTTTGGGATGAGCAGGTTAAATGAGGACCAAGCATTGTTTCTGTAGCCCATGTACATACAAACACCTACTGTACTTAAATATCTCAATGTTTATCATTGCTTCCTCTGGCCTCAAAACATTATTTACTGTGACCTGTGGATTGTTTTTTCCTCAATGCCTCTCATTTCTCCCCTCTCTCCACTTTTCTCTACCCAGATCTATATATTCACAAATGAGAACTATTCATCCTAGAGCAGCATGGCATTCTTCATCTGTCCTCACACCACCATCGCTACTTCTCTGTGGCTTTTGTGTTTGGCACAACGCCTCTCCATCCACACTCTTCATCATCCTGATGGTGCAGCTTTATCTAGCTTTAGTGCAGCTGCTTTCAGCCTATCAAAAGTGCTGAAGGATACAAGGAGAATGGAGAGAGAGTAGAGAGGGAGAAACTGTGAGAATAAGAGAGAGTGGCAAGCGAGAGCGCAGGGAATGGCCAGTGCCCACTAGAAGGGATAATTTGTACTTTTGCAATAAATAAGGAGGACAGGCTAATTACTGGCTTAACAAGGGCAGGCAGTGTATCCTTGTGTCAAAAGGACAGGCATAATTATCAACCATCAAAGTGCATTCATATGGCAGTACAAAGGAGAGGTGGAGGGTAAGCGAGAGCAGGCGTAGTGGCAGGGCTGGGGTGATGGGGGGGGGGGGGGGGGGTGCTTGTGGCAAATGGATCTAGCTAATAAACAACAGTGAGAGTGGCATTATTGCTGTCTACGAGGATCCAGGCGCATTAGGACATGGCATGACTAGGACCAAAAAGACAAGAGGCATTCTCCAGAAGAGAGGGAGGTGGGAGAGAAAGAGTGGATGTTAATTATAAGCTCCCATTTGCGTGGTTTTGGCTGAGGGAAACAGAGGCTGGAGGGAAACAATGTGACACTAATGGTTTAAAGGTAACCCTTTAGAAAGTTGAGGGCAGTCTGTTGGGCAGTGGTGTGCATATACCTCTGAAGGGGCAGGGGAAGCGGTGGAATGACAGAAAAAAGGTACTTAAAAACTAAATCAATTAGAACAAATACTCACCTAGCCAACTTTGTTTGCTTTAAAAGTATTTAAAGATGTATTCATTTACTATATAAATAACCTCTGTTAAAAGTAGTACTCTTATTTTTGTTGCATTTTTGAAAGTCTTAATGACTTGTGTAACTGATGCAACTGCTGTTCCTATACTTTTCTTCACAAATATTCCAATTCTCTCCTTCATTTCCAATAATACTGTAACAATGTTCACAGCTAGGGAAAAGGAAGAAGTGGGAGACGGCAAATCCAACTCAATAGTTATGTTTATTTTAAACTCACAAATCACGCTTTTCAGTGGCAACACTCAAAACATGCTTTTCAGTGGACACAGTTCAGCACAGTCACTTTGGCTTGTGTCTCGTAACTCTCTATGCCTCACTGGCATCCAGCTCGCTCTTAAAGCCGTCTTCACTCTCACTGCAATGTCAAACAGCTGTTAGAGACAATCAGTTCCAGGTGATGTTCCTTACCATTCTCATCACCTGATGTCGCTCCTCATTCACAAGCCAGCTCTCAGCTACACCCCACCACCACTTACCCCCATTGCCTGACTCAGGCCAGGTAGCCATCTGGCCTGCCCAGTACTCCTCACTGCCCCCATTTCTGGAGAGAAAGTCTGAAAAAGCCATTTGCGCCCCCTGTCTATGGACCACCTTGAACATAAAAGGCTGAAGAGCCAAATACCAATGGGTGATCTGTGCTTTGGTATACTTCTTGTGATGGAGCCACTGGAGCAGGGTGTGGTCCGAACAGAGGGTGAAAGCCTGCCCCAGGAGGTAGCACCGAAGGGTGAGGACTTCCCACTTGATGGCTTGATGGCCAGACACTCCTTGTCAACTGTGCCTGGTGGTGCTGATTGCGAAGAGTGATGACTTGGTCTGGTTTTGTGTGGATTATAGAAAAGTCAATGCAGTTTCTAAATTTTATGCATATCCAATGCCTTGTATTGCCAAGGCTTATGCCCATACAACAATTCAAATCGGGAGAACCCTGTGGAGGCTTGCAGGACCTCTTGTACTTTGAATAACAGGGGTTCAAACCACTTATCCCAATTCCGAGCATCTTTGTGCACGAACTTACGAATCATATTTTACATGGTTTTATTAAACCATTCGACGAAGTCGTCCATTTGCGGGTGGTACACACTTGCGTGAATCAATTTAATACCCAATAATTCATAGTGTACATGACATAAAAGTAGTGAATTGATCAGTGAGGACTTCTTTCGGAATCCTCACTCTGGAGAATATTCTAAAGAGTGCCTCCACAACAGTACATGCTGAAATTTTGTGTAGAGGCACTGCTTCCGGATATCGCGTTGCATAGTCCACCAGAACCAACACAAAGTGATGCTCGTGTGGGGCCTGCTCTAATGGCCTGATGAGGTCCATACCAATTCTTTCGATGAGGAGCTCGTTTAAAGGAAGGGGGTGCCATAGGTGCTCTTGGGGTGGCCGGCGGATTCACTTGCTGACATTCACGGCACGCCGCACACCATCTGCGAACATCCCCGTGAATGCCTGGCAAATAGAAATGGGCCATTAGAGTGCAGTGTCTTTCTTGTCCTAAGTGACATGCCATCTGATTATAATGAGCCGTCTGGAATAACATCTACAGACCGCTCTTCAGGATCAATAACTGATGTATACAACTGGTAATTTTTAATAGAAAAGTACTGATAGATGAGTGCAATGTCTGGCTGAAGGCCATCAATCACTCTCACTTGGTCGAAGGCGTACCTAAGAGTCTCATCTCATGTCTGCTCCAGAGGGCAATCCCTGGTGGGGAATCCTCTAAGGGCTGGGAAGCCGAGACTTCCCCCACCTTTATGTCATCCTGACACGGAGCTGACATAGATGGCCCCGGCTCTGCCTCCCCAGCCAGCGCATCACAAACCCCACAGCGAGACGCTCTGTTGCAGGACCCATCTGCACAAATGTTCCTTAATAATGTGGAAAAAGCTGGCCAATTCATGCTCAAAATCAGCGGATGAGTGAGGCGCGAACTAACTGCAGCCTCAAATCTCTGCTTATGTCCCTGAAATTTAATCATGGTTACTAAAGGATAATCATGGATCAAATCAATCGGACTGCCCACGGGTGCTCAGCCATCCTCATGCCCCTGCTGTCCACTTAAAGAGCTCCAAGAAGACCTCCGGATCGTCGAGGTGGTCCCATCTTGACCAGCAGACCATGGGGCGGGGCGGTCACAGGGTCAGGGGTTGCGGCGACAGCACCTTCCTCGTGCAGCACAACACAATCTCACACCCAACTCGTCACATATTGACGCTTTTGACAGGACCCCTTGGCGTCACATTTTAATGCCCTGGGTATACCTTTGGCGTCATTTTTCGACGCGTTGGGTAGTCCGATAGATTTTTATAGAGGATTTAAAAAATAAAAATATAAAAAACTTTGATTAATTGAACACAATCGTAGCATATTATATATATTTATTAACATCAACAAACCTCCGATAAAAATACGTTATCCAGCATGCTCTAGTTACCAGTACCTAAGAAAACGCTTAAACTGCTTACTTGTACACGCCGTGGAGCGTTGTTAAACTCACCTTTGAATGCCGTTTTGGTTAAGACTACCCAACGCATCGAAAAATGACGCCAAAGGTATACCCAGGGCGTTAAAATGTGACGCCAAGGGGTCCTGTCAAAAGCGTCAATATGTGACGAGTTGGATGTGAGAATGTGTTGTCCAGCAAGCTCTGGAACATCTGCCGGTCCTCCGCTTGAGCCTGGAGGAGTGCAATGAATCGCTGTTTCTGCTCAGTTCGCAGCTCAAGGAGGGCCTCATGTTAAGTCTGGTGGATGCTGGCGAGGGTCTTGACCACATCAGGACCTCCAGAGGTGAGGGATCCATGGCAACATTCTTCCTCCCTTAATTGCCGGGTTTCAGCTCCAGTGAAACAAAGTTCTTAGTTTTCGTGACAAGGGAGGAAGTGGGAGATGGCAAGATCTAACTTAAAAGGGCTTTATTTTCCACAGCTTCACAGTCTGTATATATATATTAGTGGTCACACTCAAATTAATGCTTTTCAGTACAATACAAATCACACTCTGGAACACTCTACTCCGTGTAGGTCTCTTACTTCCTCACTGGCATCTGGCTCGCTCTTAAAAGCCCACCTCCACTCTCACTGCAATGACAAACAGCTGTTAGTGACAGTCATTGCCAGGTGATGATCCTTACTGATCTCGCTCTCCATTCACAAACCTGTTCTTAACCACACTCCCCACCACCACACATGCTTTTCAGCAGACACAGTTCAGCAGTCTCTTCGGCTTGTATCTTGTAACAATCTCTGCCTCACTGGCATCCGGTTTGCTCTTAAAGCCCGTCTCCACTCTCACTGCAATGACAAACAGCTGTTAGAGACCATCAGTGCAAGGTGATGATCCTTAAGGTGAGACAGTGTTTAGCTATTATGCCACCCACAGCTGGAACCAGCTTCCAGAAGAGGTTAGATATGCCACAACAGTAGCCACATTTAAATTATGACTGAAAACATCTTGTTTAGCTGTGCATTTTCTGGCTGAGCATTGTGCTGCACTTATTGATTTCACTTTGAATAATTTTGCTTTTGTCTTTCTTTCATATTAATTATTCTATTTTATTATTTTTATATATATTTTTCTCAGTGTGTGTGTGTTACTTTTTTTATTCTTATTTTATGTTCTTAATGTTTTTATTTTTTATGTATCTTGTACTTTCTTTAATATGTATATGTAAAGCACTTTGAATTGCCATTGTGTATGAAATGTGCTATATAAATAAACTTGCCTTTCCTTTCCTTGCCTTACCATTCTCATCTCCTGATCTCACTCTCCATTCAAGCTGGCTCTCCACCACGCCCCCACCACCACAAATACTTTTGTAGTTTTGTCGTAATCTCTAAACGTTTTCAGTTTCATCTCTTGTTGCCCACTCATTGGTTTGTCATCCACCCTCTGCTTCCTTCACATTGGCCTCATCAGCCTCTTTATCTGAAATGGCAATATCTTTAAAAATACGTTTCACTAATTTCACAAGGCTGGCTGAGTTTTTATAAATTTGTTATTATTATTATATTGTTGTATGTGTTAACAATCTATCTATGAATAAATAAATGTTTACAGCTATCTTTGACTTATGCTGTGTCTACAAACTGCTAGTAATGCAACACAATTTGAACTATCCAGGAATAATAAATAAATAATTTTATAACACATTATTATTATTATAATAATTACTGTTGTTGTTGTTGTCATTATTATTATAATTATATATCTATTATAACATCTTTAAAGGTAGCTTCTCAAAGCACTTACAGATACAAATACAAAAATATAAACATATTTAAAATATGCAAAATTTCACAATAATTTAAATACAACATGCAACAATATAAAATTGTTTTAATTTCAATTGTGTTTTAATTTTTATAAATATAGTGCACAAACCAAAATTAGGAAGAACACTACATTTTCTTTTCAAACTTCCATCCTTTATTGGGTGAGCCACAATAGCCACAGACTAGCTAGACACAAGGTCAGCAGAGGTTGTGAAGTTTGGCTGGAGAGGCTTTGAATGATTCATGAGACACATTGAAGACAGCGCAACACCAGGCGGGTTGTGGCCAAATTTATTTGGATGAATTGGGCATAAAAAGCAGACTTATTTAAAAGGTAACCAATCTATAGTACCCATTCTATGCAAAAGACAATGAGGGAGAATGGCTGTCTGTCTCTGAAAGAATTGACAGAGAATGGAGGAATGGAGCGGGGGACGAAGGAAATTAGGTCTTGCAGAGAAGAGAGTAGAGGTTTGGAGAGTTGGGTGAAGTGATGGGGAGGGGCTGTCAAGGGTTAGTTTATCACATGAAAGAGCCAATTCAATTAGTATCTAAACCAATGTCATGATTGTTAATGTCTAGATCAGTGTTTCCCAACCACTGTGCCACGGCACACTAGTGTGCCTTGAAAGATTGTCAGGTGTGCTGTGGAAAATTATGAAGTTCCACAAAATAAATCAAGGCTCCGGACTGAGAATACGTTTTCACGTGGACCTGTCTCGAGCGCCCTGCCACGCAGATCAACATAAACAGAGCTGCGAGAAGCACGGGCTGAGTCATGAATTCGGCATTGATCATTTGTTTAAAACCTCTATGAAAGCCAGTAATGTGCCGATGATTAAACCAGTTTAAAATTGTATTAAACAGCCCCAACATTCTAAACAGCATTGAAATGAAATAAAGGAGAAATCTGCACAATGAAAAGACAGAAATGGTAAGGTTTCATTCCACACATCACAGATATAAAAAATATATATACCATGAACTTATATCAATATAATATTGAGAAAAAACAATTTAATTACTGGATGTGTTTTCTTATGAAAAACACCATAATTTGTTTTATGGACATTTAACGGAATACTGCTAATCATGGTTTTACTTATACTATTAGTTACTATGATCTTATTGCAAATGCTACAGTTAAATCTATTGTTCCCCTTCTGTCACTCACTCGCAATTGTGTCGATGTAGTGACACAAGGGGTCTTTCTTGAGAGCCTCGGTTACCTCTTATCTTTGAGAAAATCCAAATAAAATTGGTGGACAGAATTTGCATGCTCCTCCCCTGGACATACAGGTATAAAAGGAGGGAAGCGTGCGTCTGTTCAGACAGATGATTTCTTTGCTGCTGAGTGGTTGTGTTACAATGAGCAAAACCCACTGCTGATCCACTCACCTCTAAAGAGCATATGCTGTTGGAGATATGACGCATTTCAGTGGCTTTTCTCTTCTTCTGCATGCCAGTGCAGACTACACCCCTGGGCACTTTGACAGCCCTCTAAAAAAAAAAAAAGAGTATATATTTCTCTAAAAGTGTAAGCACATTGACATTAAGTGTCTTCTTAAAGACTTCCGTATTTGTGTCATTCCTGAATGTAGTCGTTACCTCCGCTTCTGACGGCCACGGGCGCTGCCTGATGTGTCTGGGCAGAGATCACACGAGGCAGCATTTGTGAAAGGTTCATGTTCTCACTGTGCGGCCGCCGCTGGAGAGGCCACCTCTGCCCTGCACGCCATGGCCCTCCTGCAAGTCCACCAGGCCAAGGCATTAAAAGATCTGCACCTGGGTTGTCCTGATCCTGATGTGCTGCAGGAACTGCTTTCATTAACCGACCTCGCCCTCCAGGCCACAGAGGTCACAGTGCGTGCATTCGGACAGGTGATGCCACCCTCGTGGTCCAGGAATGCCACTTGTGATTGAATCTGGTCGAGATGTGGGACTTTGTCAAGGCTCCCTTTCTCAACGCCCCCATCTCCCAGATAGGCCTATTCGGCGACACCGTTGTGGACTTTGCCCAGAAGTTCTCGGCAGTGAAGAAACAGACAGAGGCCATCCAACACGTCCCCCTGCGGTGGTGAAATCCCAGGCAGAAACCTCAGCCCCAGCATAGATCTCCCTGCAGGAAGCGGACGTCCCCCGTCTCACGAACCACCTCCCGGACCCGGAAGGCTCCCAAGTGCTCATGAGATGGGCAACCCAAGGAGAGAGACGTCTGCCATGGAGCTGGTATACAGACCACTCCATCCCTGGGTGGAGAATCTTTTGTTTCCTTTTCTTTGTTTGTCACACACCCAGCAGGCTGCGGTACCCACATTGTCACAAAAAAAGCAGTTTCCTCACTCCCTGGGTCACTTAGCCAGTGCCCACAACCGCCGTTCTCACGGCGATCAGACACCAAGCACTTGCAGTCGGGCCTCCATGAATGCGGACCTTCCGCCTTCACGTGCCCAACTGCACCACACTTGCACCTCAGGCCAGCAGGTGGTGAGTCTAGAGGTCATCTCTAAAGAGCCTCCTCCTCAGTCGCCTACCTGCCTAGGCTGGGTATGTGGAGCAATGTAAGTACTTCAAGCTTCTCCTCAGCACAATCACCTCGGGACGAAGCAACGCTCCCTGACGTGACGTCGCCTGATCCCCTCGTGCACCTGCCTCACCTCAAGGTATGTCACACATGATCGTCCCTTTAGTTAAGTCAAGTGGTTTTTATTGTCGTTTCAACCATATACAGTTAGTACAGTACACAGTGAAACAAGACAACGTTCCTCCAGGACCATGGTGCTACATAAAACAACATAGGACAAACCCAGAACAACATGAGACTACACTAAATAAAATACCTATATAAAGTGCATGTGTAAACGTGTGCAAAAAGTACAGGACAGTACAATAAATTACTAACAATGAACAGGACAATGGATACAGTAAGAGACAGTACAACGCCGACCAGTACTGTCAGTTTCTAAAAATGCCAAATGTAAACATAACATACTATGAGATAGTGTTCTATGGACATAGCAGTTATTTAGGTAGCAGCCAGGTATAAAGTGAAAAATTAAAGTGCAACTCAGGACACGTGTGTGTGTGTGTGTGTGTCAAACCAGTCTCTGAGTATTGAGTATTAGTGCCTCTTGCCCGGAGCTTGGACGTGTGGCTTACACTTTCCAACCCATCACGTTGGCTGGCCAGGACCATCCAGCTTAGCTAAGTGATTCAGTTCGCCAGGCACCCACCCTGCTTCAGCGGCATCCGTTTCACCTCAGTGCAGGGAGAAAACGCCTTCTGTGCAAGAGCGCAATAGAGCCTGTCCCTCCAGCCGAGATGGAGAAAGGGTTCTAGAGCCCTTACTTCATCATACCCAAGAAAGGTGGTGGGTTACGGCCAATCTTGGACCTGCGAGTTCTGAACCGGGTAATACACAGACTCCCGTTCAAGATGTTGCTGCAGAAACTTATTCTGACATGCGTCCGGCATCAAGATTGGTTCGTGGCTGTAGACCTGAAGGATGCATACTTTCATGTCTCAATATTACCCCGTCACAGACCCTTTCTACGGTTCGCTTTCGATGGCCAGGCATATCAGTACAAGGTCCTCCCCTTCGGTCTGTCCATGTCCAGGTCTCCCCAGTTCAGAGCATCTCTTTTCTCGGCATGGAGTTAGACTCTGTAGGATATTTATAATGGAATCAGTGTAGACGGGAACCGTTAAAGTGCCCTCATTCTCACAACTAAATTAAATTGTCCTTTTTGTACATTATTAGGTAATGAAATGTACAATTGAATTAGTTGCATTCGACAACCATTATAAATTAGATGAATGACAAATAACTAGATTATTCTCCACCATTAAAATCGTAATACAACGTCTCGTTGTATCCACTCACAATTTCTACTGTAAGGAATTTGCTTTAATAAATTAAGAATGATTCATTTTCTTATTGGATTTATATTATTATCATGGTTTATTGAAAGTAACATAACACGTATTTATGTACAGCTTTGAAGCGAAATCTATTAAAAACAGGGATTAGATTATTTATCAAAATGTACCACAGTTATTCATATTTGAATACAAACAAATGTTCTAGCTATTCTAAACATAAATCTAATCTAACACATATATACATAAGACAGGTTGGCTTTAAATTAGGTTGTTTAGAGTGTCTTGACCATTTTATTGTCCAAAGACAGGCCTTCAGAAAGAAGTTGATGCTTGGCACATTAATTTATGATGCTGAGGAATTCTTGGATTAAAAAGGTTGGGTTTTTCCTAGATTCAAGTCATGTCATTTCAATTCTTCTTTATGTATAATCCAACAAATCTGACTCAATGACTGTCGGTGCTGAACAGCCTGACTACGTTCAGACTGGGCACAGCGATTCCACTGAAACAATTTCAGAGGCTCCTTGGGTATATGGCATCCTCAGCGATGGTTGCGCTGCTCGGTTTGATGTGTATGAGACCGCTTCAGCACTAGCTTCAGACTCAAGTTCCCAGATGGGCATGGCACCACAGCACATACCGTGTGACCCTCACCCCTTCCTGCCATTACTTATTCAGCCCTTGGACAGACCTCTGTTTTCTATGGGCAGTAGTCCCCATTCAGCAGGTGTTCAGATGCATCATAGTTAATACAGACACCTCCCAGGGATCCGTGTGCAACAGGCACGCAGCCGCTGGCTCCTGGATAGGGCTAAGTCTGGGTTGGCACATCAACTTCTTAGAGTTGCTGGTTGTAAGTCTTGCCCTGCGCAGATTCCTTCCACTGATCCATAGCAAGCATGTGTTGATCCACTCAGACAACACAGTGACAGTAGCGTATATAAATTGCCAAGGCGTCGTTTGCTCTCGTCGCAACTCACCTGCCATCTCCTCCTTTGGAGTCAGCAGCGGCTGAGGTCACTGTGCGCCACTCATGTCCCAAGCAATCTCAACACCAGAGTGGACATGCTGTCATGGCAGGTAATGCTCAGCGAAGAGTGGAGACTACACCCTCAGGTGGTCCAGCTGATTTATGGTCGGTTCGGCAGAGCACAGGTAGATCTGTTTGCCTCCCAAGAATCCACCCATTGCCTGCTCTGGTACTCTCTGACGGAAGTCCCCCTCAACACAGACGCGCTGGAAACAACTGGTGAAAAAGTTCACCACGACGCAGTGGATGGTAAGTCGTTAGGGAAGCACAACCTGATCATCAGGTTCCTTAGAGGCACCTGGAGGCTGAACCCTCCTAGGACATGCCTGTTCCCCTCATGGGATCTCTCCGTGGTCCTCTCTGGCCTTTGGAGGGCCCCGTTTGAGCTGATACAGTCAGTCAAACTAAAGTCCCTCTCAGGATTGTGCTCACTTTTGATCAAGCCTACCAGACCCAGGCCGCGCCCCCAGGCAGAGTTCCCTCTGCCCCATGAACGCTAGTTTGTTGAGCTCCTCCCCGTCGAGACAGGATCTACCACCGCCCCCACCTCCATAAGTGGCTGGTAAGCCCATGTGATGTATTTGCCACCAGCTGGCGCGGACTGCTCCCAAGAAAGTTCCTATGATTCCTCCCCTCAGGGATGTGGGGAACTATATGGTGTCTTTTGGGGTGTTGGGGAAGGTTACGTGCAGTTTGATGCACCGGCTATTTTTGCAAGCAGCAGCTTGCTTGCACCTGCATCAGCAGTCCACGTGACAAGGTTCAATATTGTGGTGTTTTTAGATAGGGACCCCTAGTGTAACTACAATGACACAACCTGAAATGTTATAATGGCTGGGACCTTACTCTCAGCTCCTCAGCTCAAAACCTGTCTGAACAGATGCACGCTTCCCTCCTTTTATACCCGTATGTCTGGGGGAGGGGCATGCAAATTCTGTTCACCAATTCTCATTGGCCTTTTCTCAAAGATAAGAGGTAACGGAGGCTCTCAAGAGAGACCCCTAGTGTCAATAAATCGACACCACATCTCGTTCCCTCCATCAGGGAACGGAGGTTGCGACAGTAACCGAGATGATACAATGGAACTTTCCTTCTATGTAAAATCATTTCTAATGCCCTCTGATTGTAGAGAAAGGCTTTATTGTCTTCAGATGACTGTATTTTAATCATCAAGAACCTAATAAAAAAAAAGAAACCGTGATAGAAAACTAATTTTCTTTCAGTTGGAACGGTGTGGCCAACTCAAGTGCTGGTGTGACCATTTGTAGAATTTAACACTGGTGCTACACTCTAAATGTTAGTCTGTACCCATGTAAATAAATAGATTGATACAAAATGATTTACTGTGGCATTGCAAGAATTAATTTGCAAGAATACATCTAAAAATAAGAAAATATGCAAATTTGTTGCTTTATTCATTACCCAATAAGCACTCTCACACAGCAACCTGTGATCTCATTATACACCATACCTACGTGACTTGCATTTTTTGCATAGCCAAATTTCAAACATTATGAGAAAACATGCAACTGAAATGGACAGAAAACATGGAAGTTCTTGAAAAGGAAAACTATCAACACTGGTTATGTGGGACAGTAGGATAGAGGTGTGCCATGGGATTTGTTTAATTGTAAAAAAGTGTGCCGTGGCAGAAAAAAAGTTGGGAAACACTGGTCTAGATATACCTGCCAATGGCAAATTAATGTTTGTCCTGTTTTCTTTTCTGCTTTGCATCACTTGCAGCATCATATTCACTCACTGAGCACATAGGAACTCCTGTACACCAACATATGATTATCTAAATAGCCAATCATGTGGCAAAGTGAAATGCACAAAATCATGCAGATACGGGTCAAGAGCTTCAGTTAATGTTCAGTAATGCTCTGTTGTGCCAGAGGGGCTTGTTTGAGTATTTCTGCAACTGCTAAGCTCCTGGGATTTTTATAAAAAACAGTCTCTAGAGTTTACTCAGATGGTGCCAAAAACATAAAACATTCAGTGAGCGGCAGTTCTGCGGATGGAAACACCTGGTTGATGAGAGAGTTCAACTGAGAATGGCCAGACTGGTTTAAGCTTACAGAAAGGCTACTCAGGTAACTCAGAAAACCTCTCTGTGCAATTGTAGTGAGCAGAATAGCATCTCAGAATGCACAACACGTCAAACCTTGAAGCGGAAGAACTACAACAACAGGACCATAGTGTTCCTAATAAAGTGCTCAGTGAGTGTATATGATGAGCCAGTGTACCATTAAGATGCACCTCACAAAATCTGAAGACACATCCTGTTTTTATTATGTTCAATTAAATGAATAGAGAGAGAGAGAGAGAGAGAGAGAGAGAGAGGCCTAGATAACCTTCTGATGTTAAATTTACTGAGGAAAAACTTTGAAGCATGTGGAGATGGACATTGTCTTTTTAAGATGGTTAGATCTAAATAATTTAAATCCCTTAGATCAGCAAGGGTCAGACTATCTTTCTTACAGTTCAATGTAAATCTTCCAATATTTACACACACATATAGACAAGCTTTTTAGCACAGAATCAAACATAAAATGTACCATATTAGCCTTCACAATGTTGTGATGGCACACGGTTGATGCAGCGCTTCACTTATGTGACATTTCTGCAGTCTCAAACTCCTTTCTGTTGGTACACTATATTTTATTCTTGTATTTGTCATGCAGCCAGAGGCAACCTACAAACAGTAAAAGTAAAAAACAAAAGCGACCTGCGGCACAGACAGATAATCTTCTAAGTAAAGTCTGCGCAAATACACTCACTGGCTTGTAATGACCATAGGGAAGGTGTGTGTGTGTGTGTTTGAGAGAGAGAGAGAGAGAGAGAGAGGGATGAAAGAAAAAGCTAAAAAATATAAAAATAAAGAAATGAGCGAGAGCAAGCCTTTTGCCGGGGGTACAAACATCCGGCTAGAAATAAACCTTAAACCCCAGCTTGGGTTTCGTAGGAAATGAGCAGCAAGTATATAAAAAACAAACGTGCACACATATACACTGAAAATGTGGCTGAAACCCAATGTGTAGACTGCAGCCAAGTCGACTAACACCCAGCTCTCTTCTGGATTGGGATGAAGGGGCAGGCTGTCTCTACTGAAACCACTTACCAACATCAGTGTTCCTTTTCCTAACCCCCATCTGGAGCGCTGCCCAAGCTTGAGTTTATTAGAAAGCACCAAGTGCATAATGGATGTTGAGGAATGCACTGGTCAAAAACATATTTGAGGACTTACAAACCATGAACCTGCCCTGTACAGCAATTACTGTGTGAGTGGGAGTACTTTGAGCATATGAACATGCCTTTACTGTATGTATATAAATGTGTCTGTATATATATATGTGAAGGCATGCTTGTAGGTCTTTGTTCACTACATGTGGATGTGGATCTCTGTATTTTCTCTATGGGCCCATTTAGAAGACCTCTAATGGAAGGCTCCAGGAGCAGCTTTGGTCATCCAGAGCATTAATTAAAAATACAAATCAATTTAGCACAGACCACAAGTGGCGTAGAAGTTTGTTCTGTAGGTATAATTTAAATGCTCTAGGAGAAGATTTGTGCAAAGTTTCATGGAGCACATTCTGCCATTGACACACTGGCTCCTTTAAATGAACTAAAAGTAATGAAGAAAAAAGGACTAAGTATATTGTTTGCTTTTGATTTAATCACTCAGTAATGCAGCTTTTCATCAATGGTGACCTTAAAGCTGAAGCGTGTCAATTTGTTATTTTTTTTTAGGTTTCAGTATTTCACAACTTGTAAAATGTAATCCTGCAGTGATGATAACGTAAACATATGTGGCTTGCTGTCCCTGTCGAAGGGCTCGAGGCTCGAGACTTGACCTGGGATCGACTGTCCCCCAAAAGGAAGCCAAGAAATGGAACAGCAAGTCATTGGCTTCGTAGCCTCATGAAGCAAGGAAGTGAAGTGTGGGAAGGAATAAGAGGAACCGATTGATTTTAACAACAATACCCTCAACCCTCCCCTGGAACCTGAAACTACATTCTGGAAGAGAAGGGGGGAGATCGGCTAGCCTAAGAGGCTGACGTCGGAAACATTGTCTCTGGGACGATCGAGTCTGACAATGATGGCTCTGGAACGGACGAGACAGACAACGCTGACTCCGGGATGGCTCGCTGGCCATGGCAGGCATGGACATTGGGTCATTGGCTGTGGCAGGCAAGGGCAATGACAATTTTTGGGGAAGGGTCTTCGTGGCCCAACACACCGATATCAGTGGCGGATAATTCAACTTGGAGACAAGGGCCATGAAGGTCCTTGAGACTGGGGCCGCTGTGACATGGCGTGGAGCGGACTCAGACGTGGCTGTGACATGGCATGGAGCGGACTCAGACGTGGCTGTGACATGGCATGGAGCGGACACAGACGTGGCCATGACATGGCATGGAGCGGACTCAGACGTGGCCATGAGATGGCGTGGAGCGGACTCAGACGTGGCCATGACATGGCGTGGAGCGGACTCAGACGTGGCCGTGACATGGCGTGGAACGGACTCAGACGTGGTTGTGACACGGCACGTAGTGGACTCAGACGTGGCTATGACATGGCACTGAACCTGAAAGTACATTCTAGACGAGAAGGGGCGAGCTCGGCTAGCCTATGAGGCCGACATCGGAAACGCTGGCTCTGGGATGATCGAGTCTGGAAATGCTGGCTCTGGAATAGACGAGGCAGGCAACGCTGGCTCCGGCCATGGCAGTCATGGAGGTTGGCTTGCTGGCTGTGGCAGGCAAGGGCAATGACAATTTTTGGGGAAGGGTCTTCGTGGCCCTACGCACCGATATCAGTGGTGGATAAATCAACTTGGAGACAAGGGCCATGAAGGGCCTTGAGACTGGGGCCGCTGTGACATTTCATGGAGCGGACTCAGACGTGGCTGTGACATGGCATGGAGCGGACTCAGACATGGCTGTGGCATGGCGTGGAACGGACTCAGACGTGGCTGTGACATGCTGTGGAGAGGACTCAGATATGGCTGTGTCATGCCGTGGAGCAGACTCAGACGTGGCTTTGACATGCCATGGAGCAGACTCAGACGTGGCTTTGACATGCCATGGAGCAGACTCAGATTTTACTGAGACATGGCATGGAGCCGACTGTGGCATGACTGTGACAAGGCACGGAGCAGAAAGAGGTGTGGCAGTGAAATGACATAGAGCGGACTCAAGCATGAAAGACTTGGAAGCCGGAACCGGGATTGAGAGAGGATGATCCTCTGCAGCGAGTGTCTCTAAGATTAGCCTCACATAATCCTCCCACGTGTAATCTCCGGTCTCTGGCAATTCCCTCCACCGACATGTTGTTAGTCCAAATCGGTAGATGGATTTCAGGGTATCATCATCAAAACCAGTGTGGGCAGCAACAGTGGAGAAGAAATGGGAGAACTCTCTTATTGATAGGCCTGCCTGGCTCAGCTGTCACAAGAGCTGGATCTAGGTGCGGCTAAGGAGTTTAATGAGAAACAAACAAGTACAAACTAACGGGTAAACACAGGAACAAATAAAACATCCACGATGG
This sequence comes from Moxostoma hubbsi, assembly GCA_032164185.1. Classification (NCBI taxonomy): domain Eukaryota; kingdom Metazoa; phylum Chordata; class Actinopteri; order Cypriniformes; family Catostomidae; genus Moxostoma; species Moxostoma hubbsi. The sequence continues at coordinate 19,006,242 of JAVLUX010000034.1, read as the reverse complement.
GAAACAAGAACATGAACAGGAGCAAACATATACGAAGGGCACTAATCATACACAGGAGGTCAAAACATAACAACTGACAAAGGCTAAGCAAACAACGGGGCATTAATTACACAATGGGTAATGAGTTAATGAAAGACAGGTGAAAACAATAGGGAACATCTGGAAGTGATCAGGGCAGGGAATTATGGTAAATGTAGTCCGGGGGAACAGATGACAGGGGAGAAACACAAGTTACACGAAAGTAAATCATGGCACCTTAGGAGTACTTAAATGAGTATTCCGGGGTCAATACAAGTTAAGCTCAATCAACAGCATTTGAGGCATAAGATTGATTGCCACAAAAAATAATTTCAACTCCTTTACTTTAAAAAAAGCAAAAATCGAGGTAAGTAAGGCACTTGGAAGTAAAGGGTTTAAAAAATTTTAAGGGTTTAAAGGCAGAAATGTGAAGCTTATAATCTTATCAAAGCACTTACATAAATGTTTCTCTTAAAACTCATATATTATTTGAGCTGTAAAGTTGTTTAAAGAGGATTCAGTTGTTTTAATTTTTACTATCGTTTTATGGTTTAAGAGTTTGTTGACATTACATTGTCATGGCAACGACGTTGACTATAACTTTACACAGAAAAGGTTAGTAAGCGATTTTATCGAACAAAATCATGTTAACGCATATTGTTTATGTCTTGTGGCTATAATTTTGAAATAGTGATTATTTTAATGTTTACGGATTGGCCCCATTCACTTCCATTGTAAGTGCCTTACTGTAACTCAGATTTTTTCTTTTCTTTTTTTCTTTTTAAGAAAAAGAGGGGCAAGTAAAAATTACTTTTTGTGGTAATCAATATTATGCCACAAATGTTATCGATTGAGTTTAACTTGTCTTAATCCCAGAATATTGCTTTAATATGCATAGATATAGGTATATATATATATATATATATATATATATATATATATATATATATATATATATATATATATATATAGCCCTATTTTGCATTTTATAAATACTTTATTTTCTACTCACTTTTAATTTTTATTCCTTAATTTATTTATTTATTTTATTTTTTATTATCTCTGTCTTGTTGCTGTATTGTTTGTGCACTGGAAGCTTCTGTCACCAAGACAAATTTCTTGTGTGTGTTGCTTCTCTCTTGTTAAAGCTAATTCTGAGATAACTATAATTAAGCCATTTGTAGGTTAGCATATGCAAAAAGTGCAGACAGTGTGGCTAACATTGCTCTGTACAAGATTTAGGTCAGTGTGCTTCCTGCAGAGTCTACTACTATTTGGTTTACATAGCTAATTCTGTCACCATGAGCACAATGTACAGGCAACCGGACAACAAATTTATACAATAGCACATTGTCAAATAAAAAGCTTTTCCATTAGGTCCAGCTCAGTAAGAGAGAGCAAATGGCACGCTGACAGAGACCTCCAATATCTGTTTCTAAATGCTTCAGATAGTTTGCCAGAATTAACTTGTGCCCCCATCAAACAGACGTTTAATTGGTCTCTGTTTCACAGCACATTTTTCAAACATAAACTCAACTCCTCACATTCATGGGCACACACACATACACACAAAGTGAGCTGTCACCTGATATCACAACTGATAATGCATCTTTTGCCCCATTGATGGCTTATAATATAAAATGATGGGTCAAAAGTGAGCAAACAGGGATGCTGCCAAATAAATGAGATCATGGCTGACAGGTAATTATGTGCATTTTATTTCAGAGGCTTGTAACCGGTATAAACATAATAGCTCTTGTCAGGTGGGTAGCTATGTTGACTAAAACCAGACTCCTGACCTAACCTGACAAACAGCCCATTAGAATGCATTATGTAAATTAATGTTTTTTTTTTTTTTTTATGTAAACCCACATATGAGAGTCTGAAGATCATTTTGGTCACATCTACACCTGTTTTAGAATGAAAGAGAGAAATATTCAGAGAGAAAGAGAGAAAAAAACAGGGAAAAATGTGACAGAGCGATTCAGAGAGGACAAAATGCAGAACACCTTCCCCTCGTTCTTGCTCCTCTCTTTTTCATTTTCACTGACAAAATCAGTTGCATTTGAGAAACATGAGGAACACCTTTTACTTTCCTTTCAGCACAAAATGATCATGTGCTGCCTCTCAATAGTTGCAAGCTAATTTCATATTCAGCATTTCTGAAGGGAAGGGAGGCTTTTCGTGATAGGGAAGTGCTTAATTTGCCTGTCTAAAATGGAGAAGCTGAATAGACATGTCCAAGGTCAGGGGGAATGGGTAACCCTCAGCTCTGATCACAGACAGACTGTCAGAGAATCAGGCGGTGATGAAGTAATCCACACTCTTTCCTGAGCTGTTTGTTCTACTGTTGCTGTTCGGGGAACAGCAGACAAGAGAAAATGGGAGTTAAGGAGCCCTTGTTATGGACAGGAATGAATAAGAATGTAAAGATTAGTGTGTCTGTGCGTTTAATAGGGTTCTGAAAGGCATGGAAAATCAAAAGAGGACAAAATGGTAAAAAAAAAATCATATGAGTTAGCTTGTATAAAAACTTTAAACTTTAATTCCCAAATATTAATGCCAATTTCACATCAATACAATAAAGGCATCAAATTTTAGGCAGCATCTTATCCAATACTTTATTTTAAAGAGCACCTATTATGGTTTTTCAAATATTACCTTTCATGTAGTGTGTTATATAGCTGTTTGTGAATGTAAAAAAAATGCAAAGTTTTAAATATCAAAGTGCACAGCAAATGGAGTTTTTGACTCCCAAAAGAAAGAACCGATTCTAAACACCTGAATCGAGTCATTAGTAATTCCAGACTTCCTGTACTAACAAACATTATTTGGTAACAAAAAAACCTGCCTCTGGTCTGTATACATGTACAGCCAGAGCACACTGTTAGACTGTTAGCCTCTGCTAACCGGCTAACTCACTTTATTGTCAAACTATATATAAACTTACCACTGAGAAAAGTCCTGTTCCTGTCGTGCTTGCAATGGTGATTCAGATTGATCTTCCAATGTATCACTATCAGATTCGGGTTCAAATTGTTAAGGTAAACATCTCGGGTTACATGTGTAACCCTTGTTCCCTGAAAAAAGCGGAACGAGATGCTGCGCTTTGCTAAGCGCTATGGGGAACGACCCAGTCGTGAACGAGCTGTGAATATGTGTGTAACACGTCAATGAACATTGACCAGTATTTATAGCCTCGGCTGATGTAGTCATTAGACGCACCTGTGGCCAGGCTATAAATGGATGCGTCACCAGGTGTCGTCAGATACTTCTTTTTGAAGAGCAGTCCTGGGACGTCCCAGTGCGGCAAAGAAGCGCAGCATCTCGTTCTGCTTTTTTCAGGGAACAAGGGTTACACATGTAACCCGAGACGTTCCCTTTACAAAAAGCTTCACTATGATGCTGTGCTTTGCTAAGCGCTATGGGGAACGCAATGCCCATGCCACCGCACTGGGGCTGTCTGGACCCCTACGGTTGTGAAGTGTGCTCACAAGAACGCGAGAGGCCTCAGACATGAGCTTGAGATGTCGACTCAAGGACGTAAGAGTCCGGAGTAGCAAAACATCTAACCCATAAAATTTGATGAATGTGTGCGGAGAGGACCAGCCCACCACATCACAAACTTGTTCAGGCATGAGCCGTGATGTGGACTCAAGGACGTAAGAGTCCGGAGTAGCAAAACATCTAACCCATAAAATTTGATGAATGTGTGCGGAGAGGACCAGCCTGCCGCATCACAGACTTGCTTATACATGAGCTTCAGATGTCGACTCAGGGGAGTAAGAGCCTAGAGTAGCATGAACATCCAAACCATAGAGCCTGAAGAATGTGTGCAGAGAGGACCAGCCTGCCGCATCACAAACTTGTTCAGGCATGAAAGATTTAAGCCATAAGATCTAAGAATGTGTGCGGAGAGGACCAGCCTGCCGCATCACAAACTTGCTTAGACATCAGCGTAGATGTCGACCCAAGGGCATAAGGGCCCGGGGTAGCAGGAACATCTAGTAACATGACCATAAAACCAGATGAATGTGTGCGGAGAGGACCAGCCTGCCGCATCACAAACTTGCTGCAGAGGGAGACCTCTAGCCAAGGCTTTAGAGGAGGAGAGCCCTCTGGAAGAGTGCGCCCTAAAATCTACTGGCGAAGCTTGACCGCGCGCCTCATAGGCCAGGGCAATAATGTCCCTCACCCAAAGTGACATAGTCTGCCAGGAAGTGACCGCCCCCCCAGTCATGGCTTCCTAGTGAAGAATTGCTGCCCTGACTTTACGCCACTAGCAAAAGCGGTGGACATAAGTCTGAAGGGTACAGACTGGACAAAGTCTGAGAAGTCTTAGCTGCTCCGGCGTTACAAACAGCAGGGAGCAGAAGGCTTAGAAAATAACCGGCCAAGGGTCGCTAAAGGCACCTTGGGCAGGTAGTTAGGGTGAGGGTGCAAAGAATGCTTTTGGTCATTCTGGGGCAAACTCTAAACAGGCCGGCAAAAGAGACAGAGCCTGTAGGTACCCAAGTCTCCTTAGAGATGTAATTGCCATAAGAAAACCCATCTTGAGAGTCAGAAGTCTACCAAACGCTGACTCTAGAGGTCTAAAAAGGGGGTCTTACCCTATGAAGAGGTCCTAGCTAGGATGCCTCTTAGGGGCACCTCGCCCACCAAGGCATGGCAAACCGCAGTGGAGGCCACATAGAACCTGGCAGTGGCGAGGCAAGTGCCCGCTGACAGTTCTTTCTACAGAAAATCCAGAACTGAAGCAAACTGGCAGTTAGCTGGTTCTGTAATATGAACTTAGGGGGGGAAACTGGGTGACTCGGGGAGAAGTAGAGGAGACGTTGCGCTATCAACAGAGGCGAAGAGGTCCTCCTCTGCCCTGTAAAATCTACCCAGATCAGTTCCAAGTGGAGGGAGCCCTAGCACTTGAAATGGTCTCGATAACCTCAAGAGAAAGCCCTGTGAACCTCAGTTGGTACCCTTAGGGGCCAAGCATGAAAGGTTTCACAATTCGGGCCAGTGATGAGAAGGTCCTTCCTGTTCGGAATCGCCCAAGGCGAGCCGTCGAGGAGAGGCATTCGAGAAACATATCCTGTTCGGCCAGCGCAGCGCCATTAGAAGGAGGCAAGACCCTTGCTGGCGAACCTTGCCAGAAAAACCGGGGGACAAAAACGCATACAGACACATTCAGGGTCATGTATGTGCCTTTAATCCAGACCCCCACTGCTGCAACGCGAGAGCAGCGTGCTCTTCCCCCAAACAAAGTCATTCTCTCTTTCTTTTAAAAAAAAAAATATATATATATATATATATTCTAGACAGAAGAGAAAGGAGAAAAGGTTCACTTCACACTGCCTCAAATTCTAAATTCTAAAACCTAGCAGAGGAAAGAAAGTTTTGACAGGTTTTGTGTAACACACACACACAGAATCGCTCTGAAAAAAGAGGATCTGACGACACCTGGTGATGCATCCATTTATAGCCTGGCCACAGGTGCGTCTAATGACTACATCAGCCGAGGCTATAAATTCCGGTCAATGTTCATTGACTTGTTACACACATATTCACAGCTCGTTCACGACTGGGTCGTTCCCCATAGCGCTTAGCAAAGCGCAGCATCATAGTGAAGCTTTTTGTAAAGGGAACAGACATTTTTTCAGATGGAGCTGAAATTCAGATATGGTAGAGAGCGTTTCCTTTCTGACATATGCTGTAAGCGGTAAACCAGTCACAACAGACTGGGACATCTGACCAATCAGAGCAGAGTAGGCTCTCTGAAAGGAGGAGTTTAGAATGAATCCTTTAGAATGGATAATTGAATGAGTCGTTTTTGACACTGGGACAAAAAGGTAATGCTTCAATTTATATTATGAGCAAATTAAAGTGTTTTTTGACCTTGGATGCATGGAAATCTATTGTATGAGACCTTTTAAACAAAATTTAAAAACCATAATAGGTGCTATTTAATAAAAGCATGATTTGGTTAATAATAATTTCTTATTTATTTACCTGTAGGTACAGTACAGTTCCCTCATGTTGTTCAAAACCATATGTTTTCTTTCATCCATTGAAGTGATTTTACTATTATTTTCACATTAGTGACCGAGAACTGGGACTGTCAAGCCCAAAAAAGACAACAAATTACCATGTTGGCCAATGTCGTGAGCTATATTTTAAGTCCTCTCTAAAGCCATATGATAGCTTTCAAATCTCCCACATTCAAACTTACACTGTTGACCATACAAAAAAGAACCAATTAAGTTTTATCATTAATTTCTTCACCAGTGAGCAGTACTTCATTGCATGTCTACAAAGCTAAAGTAGGTTTGCGTCAATCATAAGACACAAGATTTTTAAGTCATGACTTGGAATGTAGTGCACAAATCATATGGGTTACTTTAATGCTACTTTTATAGAGCATTACCTTGTTCCTGATTGCTTCACTTACTCATATGGAAAAGCGCAAAAATATTGAGGCCTCTTCTCCATGGATACAAAATTCCGTAATCCAAGGGTTTCCTATAGGGTTTCCTATTTTCTCGGTAGAAATAGATGACTACAATTTTTAACAAGCCAACACAATTTTTCCATTTTGTTAACTAACATGAATTATTACTAGTTCAGCATGAAATCAGGTTGAAAAATCTTCTTCAGAAATCTCTATAAAATGTTTTTTTTATTATTATTTATTTGCTTATTTTATCATGGAAAGGTCATTGAAATGTCAAGAAAAGCATTTAATCAAAAAATGTGGGAACACTAGTTCAAGGGGGAAGCAGAAAGATAAGAGTTTAACTTCCACTGTGTGTTCATTTATTGCTTTGTTTTAGCTAACTGTGAGCCAGAAATGAAACAAAACAACCTCCAATAGCACAGCAAAGGTTTTCTAAAGCAGGTCTTCAGCTGGAGTTGAGACATCTTGTACAGGCTGCTAACAAGAAGACAATGGATGATGAGAGTTCTTCCTCGACCCCCACCTGCGGTCCAAAATGGCTCCCTCACTCATAGCCACTCCAGAGGGACCAGGGGTCTCTGGCACTCAGTGCCTCGCCATCCACTCTGAGACCGCCCTGCCAAGAAAGAGAAGGGTCTCTCATTTATCTGACACTCTTGTCCTTCAGCCTATTGATCGGTTGCGAGAGAACATCCCCACCATGGCCACTAATAGAAAGTGAAGTTCATCAGCCATGCCTGCTGATCCCCTCAGCAGACATACAGATCTATAAAGGCCACCCAACTAACCTTTCCCTTTTTTACCTTCTCATGTATCTGCTGTCTTCAACTCTTTTTTCAAATTTTATATATTTTAACTGAAGGTTTTTCAAGGGGTCTTGTGTTTACTATGTTATTATTTTGATCAATTCTTTCCACTTTGAAATCTCCAATATTTTGAAAAAAAATTATCTGAATCTTTAAGGACTAGTCCACTAACAAATGTAGTAGGCAAGTGTGTTGTTGCAATTTTAAACTTTTTCATTTGCAAGGCAGGCTGTGGACTAAAAATGCACAGGTAATAAAAGAAAACGTCTAGGTTACTAGTGTAACCCCTGTTCCCTGATGGAGGGAGCTAGACGTTGTGTCGATTATAGTGACACAAGAGGCTTCTTTCGGGAGCCTCTGATACCTCTGAATATGAAAAAGGCCAATGCCAAATTGTCAAACAGAATTTGCATGTCCCGCCCCCAGACATACTTGTATAAAAGGCTGGATGTGCCTCTGTTCAGTCAGGTTCTGCACTGAGGAGACGAGAACAAGGTTCGGCCATTACAGTGGCTTGGTACAGTGATGTGGCAAGGGGGACACAACGTCTTGTTCACTCCATCAGGGAACGGGGGGTTACACTAGTATACAAGACGTTCCCCTTCTGTCACTCACACGATGTTGTGTTGATTGTAGTGACACAAGGGGTTCCTATTCAATAGTGCCACCTACACTGACCGTGTTACATGATCTACTGATGCTGGTGCAGCAGGCCGTAGCGTGCCAAAGATGCATGAGCATCAGACTGCACATAATCCTCCCCAACGCCCCATTAAGACGTCATATTTTTTTTATTAGGTTCCAGGAATCTGACCATGGATCCTCTTGGAGGGTGGGAACAAGTGACATGGCAAGCATGGGAGCAGGCCGCGCCAGCCACGACCTTTTCTGTTTGTTTCTCCTCATAGAGTTTTAGATGAGAACAGGCATGACCTGGGAGGATTCAGCCTCCAGGCACCTCTTAGAAACCAGATGATCAGGTCATGCTTTCCTAGGGACTTACCATCCACCACATCATGGTGGGCTGCTATAGCGGCAACATATACCTTCAAGGTGGAGGGGGACAGCAGTGAGGTAATTCAGCACCAACTGCGTGGGCTAGTTTTTGAGGCTTGACACCATTGAGACGGAGTCTAACTCCATGCCGAGGAAAGAGATGCTCTGAACTGGGGAGAGCTTGCTCTTTTAGCAGTTAACCTGAAGCCTTAAACGGCTGAGGTGCCTGAGCACCTGGTCCCGGTGGGTGCATAGTGTCTCTTGAGAGGGAGCTAGGATCAGCCAGTCATCGAGGTAGTTGAGTATGTTGATGCCCACTTCACTTAGCGGGGCAAGGGCGGCCTCTGCGACCTTCGTGAAGATGCGAGGGGACAGGGACTAGCCGAAGGGGAGCACTTTGTACTGATATGCTCGGCCCTATGTCGGGGCAAAATCAAGACGTGGAAGTATGTGTCCTTCAGGTCTACCGCTGCGAACCAATCTTGATGCCGTACGCACATTAGAATGTGTTTTTGCTTGATCATCTTGAATGGGAGTTTGTGCAGAGCCCGGTTGAGAATTCGCAGGTCCAATATTGGTCTCAACCCAACTCCCTTTTTGGGCACGATAAAGTAAGGGCTGTAGAAACCCTTTTCCATCTGAGCTGTAGGGAAAGGCTCTATCCCGTCGATTTCCACGTGCAGGCTGCTGGCTTTTTCGCCGACTCGGCTACGCGATTCAGTTCGCCAGGCGTCTGCCCCGTTTCAGCGCATCTGACTAGGATGCTCCTGGTCAGCCAGCGTGACGGGTTGGAAAGTGTAAGCCACACGTCCAAGCTCTGCATGAGGGGCACTAAAGGGAAGATTGTTTTTGACATACCCGGTGGGGCTTCGCAGCGTTGGGGAGCAGGTAGTGTTGTGTCGGTTGGCAGAGTTGCGACCTGAGTCATGTGTGCAGAGAAGAGACTCAAAGCACTTACCTCGCTCCGTGTACCTGGTAGGGGGTGGGTTAGTGACTGAGGAGGAGATACGGGTAAGGCATCCTCTGGACTCGTCTGAACTGGCTGACCGGGGTTGTGAATGCTGTACAGACGTGGACGTGGAAGTGAAGATTCTACGTCCAGGATGCCACTTTGCCTGTAAGGTTCTGTTGCCAGGGTGCCTTGAGAATGGCGTTTGCGGGCACCGGCTAGGTAGCCTAGGGGATGAGGAAATCGCTCTTTTATTGAAAAAGTGGGTACCGCAGCACGAAGAGGGTGCGGCAAATGAAAAGACAGAAACCATGGATTCTCCACCCGGCCCTTCACTGGGGGAAGGCTTGGTCTGGCTACCAGCTCCTGATCGAACATCTCGTACCCTAGGCGGCCCATCCCAGGGATGCTTAGGAGCCTTCCGGGTCCTGGTGGAGGTTTGTGAGACGGGGGAATCCCCTTCCTGCTCTACGCCAGGTCTGAGAGCTGGGCCCTGGTTGCAGCAGAGATACCTGCTGGTTTCTTGCTGTTGCAGGGGGACGCCATTGGCGGGCAGACGGGGCTCGGCTGGATGAAGACGCACTGAGGTAGGATATGTTGGATGGCCCCCGTCTGCTTCTTCACTGCTGAAAACTGCTGGGAGAAGTCTTCAGGCCGAGCTGGGAGATGGGGGCATTGAGAAAGCGGGCTTTTTCATTTTCCCGCATCTCGACCAAGTTCAGCCAAAGGTGACACTCCTGGACCACAAGAATGGCCATCGCCTGTCCGAGAGCCCGTGCTGTGAACTTCGTGGCCCGGAGGGCGAGGTCGGTAGCTGAGTGCAGTTTCTGCAGCACACCAGGATCAGGACTACTCACGTGCAGATCTTTTAGTGCCTTGACCTGGTTGACTTGCAGGAGGGCAATAACATGCAGGGCAGAGGCAGCCTCTCCGCAGCCATGTTGGCTTTCGCTGTCAGCGACGACGTCGTCCTACAGGCCTTGGAGGGGAGTGCGTGTTGATCCCACCATGTGGTCCCGCTTGCAGGCACAGGTGTACCGCAGCGCTTTGTCCACCTGTGGGACCGCCAAGTACCCATTGACCGGCTCGCCTCATGGTCAGTCTGATGTCTCCGTTGGAGACATGGAGCAGGATGATGACATCGCCGCTGCATCGGAGATTGTCGCGCGGAGGTCTCAGCTGGGCTGCCGCCTTCGGGCTTCCCCACCCAGTCTGAGGCTGACGCCCAGATGTCTGATATGCTTCCCTGGGCCGCCGTGAAACACTCCATCCTCTCCTCAACCCTCACGGCTAGATGATTGGTTCCTCGGGTCAAGTGGCCGCTGGAAGCCACGCCCCCCCGGTTCCTTTCTTCCCGGAGATTATTGACGAGCTAACGAGGTCGTGGAGGGCACCTTTTACAGCCCGGAATCGACCTCCTTACTCGTCCGCTCTCACTACCCATATACTTCCGGGAAGAAAAGAACCAAGGGGGGATCGTTGCTTTCAGCGTTGCCCTGACCCAAGGAACCAATCATCTAGCTGCGAGGGTTGAGGGGAGGATGGTGGTCCCCCAGGTGGACAAAGCGTTGCGGTGCACCTGTCCCACTTGGTGGGATCACCCCGCACTCCCTTCAAAGGCTATAGGATGACGTCGTCCCTGACAGCGAAAGCCTACACGGCCACCGATTATACTCTGCCCTGCATGCCATTGGCCTCCAGCAAGTCCACCAGGCCAAGGCACTAAAATATCTCCCATTGAGCCTGGATGGAAGCAATAGAGCGTGCTGGGGGGCGGGTGGTTCGTGGGGATTTACCTAGCGAAACCGCGCCCGCTGAACTCCCAAATCGCCTCCATCACCAGCCAGGTAGTCCTAAATCCCGTGGGAAGAAGGAGCAATGCGGGGGACGGCTAGAGTGGTGTTTCCTTAAAGAAAGGAAAGCTGCGACCGCAACGATGCCATGGTCAGGTTCTTGCAATGAGTACACAAACCATCCAAATACTCTCCCTCGGTGTGATTGTGACCTAGACACACAAGGCAGTGCCTATGGCCGTCAGAAACGGAGAGATATCTGCCGCATCCAGGAACAACGCAAAGGCGGAAGGGCATCTTGATAAATACGCATCTTTAAAAAGACATTCAAAGCCAAGTGTAACTTTGAAAATAATACTCCTTTAGAGGAGCTTTTGCTCTTTTAGAAGACTGTCAAAGCACCCAGGGGTGTGGACTGCACTGGCGTGCAGAGGAGGGAGAAAGCCGCTGGCAATGCGCCGTAGATCCAACAGGAATGCTCTCTAGAGGTAAGGTGGAACAGAGTGGGGTTTCAGCTCGCTGAACACACACACAACCACTCAGCTCTGAAGAAAGAATCTGACTGAATAGAGGGACATCCTGCCTTTTATACCCGTATGTCCGAGGGCGGGACATGAAAATTCTGTTCACCAAACTGGCATTGGCCTTTTTCATATTCAGAGGTATACGAGGCTCCCGAAATAAGCCCCTTGTGCCACTACAATCGACTCAACGTTGAGTGAGTGACTTTTTTGACAAATCTTCCTGTTAAAAGCATCTAATATTGAGAATTAAAGGACAATCAGACAGGACTACTTATATCTTATTCTATGGTGTTTTCCCCGTGAAGACGCTTCCTTGAGATGCACAGCTATTTTTCAAATTTTTATCACATTATTCCAATTGCATGCAGAGAGTGTCTACCAATGAGTATGTGCAATGAGAGGTGGATTACACTCTAATTCCAAAATAACACTGAACATCTCCATCGGGCATAACACAGTATAAAAAGATGACCGTAACCTTGGAAGGAGAAAAGAAGGAGAGGGGGGTTTTAAATACACACATGTGAACACATACACACAAACTCCACAGTCTTTATCTTGACTAAGAGAGAGAGATAGCTTCATTTTGCTAGGGACATGCAGTTGTGGTTTGTTGTCAGTACTGGGAGAGATGCACATTTCTCATTGAGGCAACAGGGTGAATGAGCTCCTGTAGATACACACTGCCCTCGGGCCTTCAGCACTGACTGTCCTCAGCACAGCTCGACTGTAGCACAGAGATAAGGTAAGGAAACGCACTCTGAGAGTGGACTGGTACATAGATAATAATAATGTCCATTGATATCACCATATGCACTACTGATTTTATTTATTTATTTGTTCATGTTCGCCTTTTTGCTGCTTCTTGTTGCAAGTACAATGGAGAAAGGAAAATAAACAATGGATGAACAGAATCAGACAAAGAAGCAAGCTGGACTCAAAGTCACAAAGCCTGCACAAAAGTTTAACATGTTTTCCTACGTGTGCACAGAAAAAAATAAAAATAAATAGAAAATAAATAAACTCAGTATTTTTGCCATGTTTTCCAGTAAAAAAAAATATCTAGTCATACTCACAAGCTACAAAACACTTTTGTTGAAGGCCGAAACACAAGACAAGAGTGAGAAATGTATTGAATCCCAATTTATTTTCATATCAACTTAAAAAAACTATCTATAATACTTATGAAAACTGTTATCTTAAACTTATTTTAAGATATTTTCTCTAAAGCAGGGGAATATACAGTTTAAGAAATACAAAATAATTAAATGCATTTTATTACAATTTTTTTTTTATAAAAATAACAAATCTGTTGTGAAAATGTAACCACTTTTATGTCTCATTTACCAGATTGCAGAAAATTATATTTTGTTTTATAGCCTCCACAACTTTTAGTGTTCCTTCTATGCCCAGGTGAACTTCCCTGAAGATCATATTTTATTTATGTCAAAGTAGGTGACATTGTCTCGATACAGTCAATATTCACTTAAAAATAATACATAGTATGCGAGAGTCTGATGAAGCGGGTGTTCTATTTATTAATTAGCACATTGTGCACAGAGTGAGTGAGCAAGTGAGACAGATAATTCTAATGCCAGAATGAACACATAAGGATATGTAAAAATGTGAAAACTGATGTGCTGTGCAAAATAAACAGAATGTATAATAGTCCTAACTGTAGAAAGCACATTGCTATGCAGACAAAGACAAATCCTACACATTTCCAGCTAGTTTTGAAATCCTGGCCAAACTGTTTTTTCAGGTCCGAAAAAAGGACATATGTGTGAAAAAGAGGATGTTTGGTCAGTGGACTGACTGCAGTGGCGGAGTGCACCAGTGAATAAACAGAGCTCCTTTAGTAGTGGGCAGTTATATCCTACAGTTATTGATGCATGAGCAGACATTTTCGGAGTTGAGCGACTCATCTCTCTCTTAAGCGTAGCAAACTGATTTGCATGTTTATTAGAGTAATGACACCTGATATTGTATTTTGTGAAACGGCAGACCCATTGGAAATAGCAGTTCCGTTTAGAGATGGGAGTCAAGATACATCACAAGCTGTTTTGTTACATTGAGAAGTTATTTAAATATGTAAGGACATAAATTACATAGCAATCAGTTTACACATATTTGTAAATGAAATAATTTTAGTTCAGTTGGATGTTCACAGGCAAAATACTTGATATGAGTAGCTATACAGTGCATAAAAAAAAGAAACGGAGTGACTGTCACCTGAGCATGTGTCGCATCAGTGGATTCTTCCTGTACAGACAGCTTGTAGATCATGACAGAAGTGATATAGTTTTGTCAAGTTTGTAAGAAGCCATGTGTAATATATTAGGCTACTGTTTAATAATCCTTTAAGAGAACTACGGGAACAAAAGAAAAGAAAATGCAAAAAAGTTCAAATTAATTTGCAGGCTAGGTTTGAGGATAAAATATTAACACTCATGCAGGCCATATGAAACTATCCTGCAGGCCAACTGGTGGTTTGAGACCCCTGCTCTAAAGTCTTAATATCTTGTTCAATTACATTGATCACCTTTTAAGGATATTTTTTTTGATTTTTACTGGAAAAGAAGACAACATACTGATAAATTATTGCATGATTTTTTTGCAGTGTGTTTGGTAACTGCTAGTTCGGGGCTCCAACAACTATAAGGACATTTGATGGCTAAAAAAAGAGGTAAAGACAAGAGGTGAAGAGGTAAAGACACTTTCCATATTAACAAAGATTTTCCTAAACAACTTAGACATTGCTGTGCACAAAATTGTTTTCTAATGTAATCAGTATTTTTGTCTTGTTTTCCCGTAAAATGTATAAATATCCTTAAAATTATGTTTCGATATTTTTACTGGAAGACAAGACATAATACTGATAAAGTATTAAATGTTTTTTGCTGTGTGTTAAACGCTTGCTCCAACAACTGTAAGGGCATTCAAATGTTGTAACAGAAGTAGAGTCAAGAGTGAAAAACTGTATACAATTAAACCTATTTTTCTTTCCATAGTAACTAAGATTTTCCTTCACAAACACTTACACAGACAGCTTTGTCAGAAGAGCCCATAGCTTAGGTTACACTCTCTCAGTTAGCTAAGTCAAACAAATCCAAGTGACTATTGAGGGAAAAACTTACAAAGCTGACCTTTTATAAAACCTCACCCTTCTAGGAATCACATTTCCAATTTTTTAAATCTTTTTGTTTAGATCATCACCCTCCAAATCATGCTAATTAAGGTAAAATCAGACAGATCTCACAGTAAAATTGGAAAGAGAGGGTTAACTTTTCTTTTGCTAAAATCAGTCTGTGCTAAAGATATGCGAAACACTACCTCCAGTGGCCAAAGCGGTGTCTGTTGTTGGGCGTATGGGAGCTTGTGAACTTCATTTTCCAGATGAAGTTTTCATTTTCAAAAGAGAGTTTTTGGCTGAAGAGGTATGCATATTTCAAAAACTGCACCCCCCAATCAAACCTTAACCTTAACCTTACCATCAGTTGAGTTAAAATTAATTGTAAGAGGGAAAAATGCTACCTCTGAATCACGATAGTCACTGATTATGTAAATGCAAATACTTCCAGGTTTTAACGTAGGATTCGAACCCAGGTCTGCAACACTGCTGAATCAATGCTCTTTTGGTCGAACCGCAGTGCAAGTAAACATGCTGGAGCTGATGCAAAAATGTCTGATAGGAGATGGTGCTTGTCGGTGATTTGGAATAATGTGGCCGTTCCTAGGGTACCAGAACTCTCAGAGACAACATTCCGACATCCCTTGTGATCATGTTGGTCAAATGGGGTGAAAACAGTCAGATTCAGATCCAACACATTAATCAGTTTATCGTGGCTTACCAGTGTTTTTAAATCACAACCAGACAACTGCAGAAGCAATATGCTTTCATAAAACAATGTTCAAATCACAAACCCAAATGCAATTATTAAATCTTGTTTAACAGGCATGTTATTGTGCAATGTTTCAGTTAGAGCTGAATGACTGTTGTTTTATTTTATGCAACAGTCTATTAGTCAGGATAAGAGACTGAAATCAGCTCTGCTTTAAAAACAACAAATACCCTCTTATTCCTTTCAACTCAAGCCCACAAGTGCCATAAAGCCAATACAAATGATGGACTCATCACGTATTATGGCCTCACACGACCTATCACACCACACCCACTGCCATTCACCAGTACCAGAACAGCCTATAGAAATAGATCCTACCAATAAATATTTGTAAATTCATATGGAATGCCTGATATTGTAAATAAGGCTAAGGAAAATGCTCCCTTTGTAGGGCAATCAAAACATAGGCACCTCATTCATCTGAAATTCTGATTGCAACAACCTCCACACAATTTTGCTTGTTTATGTGAGTACGGTCTGAAAACTAGGTTTTGATGGCATTGTAATATACTACAGGTTAACTCGTAACAGACAGATAGCCATACAAATCATCCATAATAAGAAATTACATATACAGCATTAGTAACATGGTATGCAAAAGAAATAAATAAAGAAAGAAAGAAAGAAAGAAAGAAAGAAAGAAAGACTGCTTTAAGTCTTTTGAGATAAGAGAAAAAAGTTGTCCAAAACAGCTAAATTTGTCCGCTCAATTAAAACACCAACTTTCTAAATCAAATGAAATTACAATAATTATAACAACATTTCTCTGTCATTACTGCGCCACATACCAGAGATTTGGATTCTGTTCAGACACAGCTCTCCTAACTGTCTGGGCAAAACCCATCAGACAATTTTAGTAAACTTAATGGTAGGCCATTCCAGAGGGACAGCTCACATCTCCAGGGTCTATGAAAATAAAAATAATTTTTCATGATGAGCTTTGTGTGCAGGATGAACCCGATAACTTAAAACACAAATTGAAATATATGCTTAAAAAACTTAAGATGACAGTATAGGAACATTACTCAATGTAAAACTATCTAACTTTTTAACTATTTAACCTTTTCTGCATACATTCATGTGCAAAGGCCCACAACACTTAATCACTTATTAAGTGAACCCATATCTGAATGGCAGATTTTTTATTTCTTCCAGATAGGAGCTCCTCTACGCCAGCACATGATATAATTTGCATGGGCTGGTTGCCGCTCACCTCTACAGGGCACTTGAGATGCTGTTCATGGCCTCCTCTACCTCCTTCAACCCATTTTTAACTTAAGACCAATGGCTCCTATTAAGAACTCAGGCAGGGATACTGACAAGCCAGTCAATAACAATGTGAGGTTACTTCATTAATTGCCTAATGGCTGATGGACAGAGGGTTGGAAACAGGCCAACGAGATTGATACTGGGACACAGAGGATGGAGGTAGCTTATCCAGAGTATTCAAGAGTACAGCTGTGAACTAAGCTGCTCACCCGCATACACTAAAGGAGTTAACTGGGGTTTAGGACACAGGACACACATCCATCCCTAAATCAATACTGACATAGCCTGTTGTTTCCTGATTGTTCTTTCTTTTCCAGATAACTGTGCACAAGTATAAAGGAAGACTCTCAAGGTCTGCGCTCGTCTGTCAGAGGTACATGGCTCAGACTCACACAAAAGGCTCTTTTATTTCACTAGTGACCCCAGCAGAGAACTGCCCATCATCCTCTAGCCAAATTAACATAGAGCAATCCATTAGACAGGCCCTTACACACGCAGCTGAAATCCCTAATAGGCCTGATCATAGGAGGACAAGTTCATTATTCATAATGGGAGGACATATACAGGAAAAGAAATGGAGAGAGAAAAATAGAACAAGAGAGAGTTTGAGGGAGGGAAGCATTGTCAGAGATAGGCAGGTGTATGGAAAAACAAAAAGAGAGAAATAGATGTAAACAAAGCTTTTAATTACCTCATAAGTCTGGTATGTGTGTCTGTTAATTGTACCACACCTTTTTGTGAAAAAACAAAAACAATGCCAGTGCTTTGTGTTTTAATATACAGAGTGGTAATAAAGTTGTTACTTTAGGCAAAAATAAAAAAGTTCTGTATTATTACTGCTTAGGTTACAATACAATTATCAAGCTAAAAACAAACCTTTAAGGAATAGTTCACCCCCCCCCCCCCCCCCCCCAAAATAGTTTTTGTCATCATTTACTCACTCTCAAGCCATTTCAAATATGTTTGATTTTCTGCTGTAGAACACAATAGAATATTTTAGTCAGAATGACAGCTTCAATCACCATTCACTCTCATTGTGTGGGAAAAAAAGTGTAAAAGCAAAAGGTAGCTGAGAATAACATATCTAATTTTGTGTTCCACTAAAGAAAGGAAGTCATATGGCTTTGGAATGACATGTGGGTGAGTAAATGATGAAACAGCATTTTGTAAAGAGTGGAATTGCTTGTAAGGAAGATGCAAGTAAATAACATCTTTACTAATTTAACACACCACATCTGTGCATGAAAGTAAATCCTTTTGTGCTGCATGGGAGTGCTAGTTAATTAATTAAATGTGAGAGTTTATATATATATATATATATATATATATATATATATATATATATATATGTGCGTGTGTGTGGTTTGTAAATTAATCAATGATCATAGAAGATTTTTTTAAATGTACATGTTAAATGTCCCCTTCCATAGCCAATGACAACAGCTAATATCATAAGTGGCTGTGAACAAATACACATACATTAAGGAGCCATAAATGTAGAGTGAAGTTCTGCTGACTTGTGTAATGTTAAATGCCAACGCACCATTTAAAATGGAAAGGGCAGCAGCATTTCTAGTCTTTGAGGTCACAATTCAGACTCATTTAGAAATAAAATGGTGTACCTGACAGAAGAGTAGGGCTAGTTAAAAACCTGCAGAGGAACAAAAGAACAGAAAAACATGTAATATGCTAGAGAGCATTCTGAAGCATTAAGAATGATTTCATAACATGGAATAAAATAGTTTATCAGTTGTTTTCTCTCTCTTTTCTTGATTTGTTCATTAAATTACATGATTTTCAGAACTTTTTGAACTGTATACTGGCAAAAGGGCTAAATCAAGTTTGACTCGAGGGAAAGGCCACGCTGACCTCCATTGGTGCCCTGACAGGCAAGTACTACATCTTTTCCTGTAGAGAAATGCCATCTCTGAAAGGCTTCCATTTGATTAATATTTATAATGGAAGTCTGGATCTTTTTTCTCCTCTCCACAGGCTGTTTTATTGTCAGATAGTCACCTCTATAATTTGGGGGTTGAAAATGATGGTCTAGGTGGTGGCACTCTGCCAGCACAGGCAGCTCCTCGGATGTCTCTGAAGTCCTCACTAAGTCTCTCTCTCTCTCTCTCTCTCTCTCTCTCTCTCTCTCTCTCTCTCCCTTTTCATATCAGGACTGTGCTGCTCAATCCTTGGCAGAGCTCTAATCCTAATATTCAATCCTTGGCAGAGCTCTAATCCTAATATTATAAGACACCTGGACAGCCTTACACTGTGTGCCTGCCCTGATTGACTGATGTTCAGACAGCTTCTCTGATATGAATAGCAGTTTCATTGTGGAAATCGGTGGCCCAGTCGTGACCAAATCCACTGTTATCTGCATTTGAGCCGTAACTGCTTGGAAGAGTGCAGGATATATGTAAGGGTAAAAATGAACACAGAGAATGTATGGACCAGGTATGGAACCAGATAGAAGTTTGCAATGATACCTCTGTGTTTCATTTTTTTACTCTTTTAGTAAATGCTGATGATCACTTTCTGAGATGAGGAGGATTTGCCAGTAAGTGGCATCGCTGTAAGACTCAGATTTTACATCCGACATAAGGTGGTGACCAAACACAGTACCAACATTGTTTATCATAAAAAGAATGTCCTGAATATAAAAGAATGAAAATAAAACTGGATATATGTTTATATATAAGTAAATTTAAAGCTGTTCTTGAACCTTTTGGAGTACATGCACACTCTGAAGTTTTTTCCCCAGTAGTCAGAATTACTGTAAGTGCTACTGATTTTGAGTAATAGAAGTTTGAACACAATGAAATAGAAGTTTGTTTTTCCGCCTGAATTTTTTTTTTTTTGCATACAGATGCCTGCAGATGACTATAACTTGTAGCTATTAGCTTGAGAACACAATGGGATCACAGCATGAAGCCTTACCTGGTCCAAGTTCAAATATTATAACAATACCATAAAAAATTACTATTTTACACATGTTTTTTCTAAGGGTACACCCAGGCGTTTTACAAAATGCCTTTTGGATACTCCAAAAGGACCCTTGGTAACCATGGCCATATACCTAGGATAAAAAGGCTACTACTTTTGAATGCTTCAACGTACAGTCATAATTTTGGGCTCTAATGAAAGATGACACTTAGAGCTATCATATCCCAAATCCAGATCCACTATTAGTTTTGCTGACACAAACTGATGCATAAACACATTAGAGTGCCTTTTCCCTTCTTCAAACTAAACGTTGTGCATATAAAAGAGTCAAAACTAGTGCTATGGTGGAAAATTTGTTTATATAAAAAATACACATCAAACTATTTACATAAATTTTTACACAAAGTATTTACAAACAATGATAAAATTTTACATGTTTCTAGCAACATGCCAGTCATTGTAGCAGTCACGTTTGGGTAGAAAGCACATCACAGGAGGAGTACTTCACTGGTGTCTTTGCATGACACTGCCTGCACTTCAGACGACCAGCGGAGCAAGATTTGGTGATGTGCACCGGCCTGTGATGTGCACTTTGTGGAGCAGGAGATACGGATCTGGCTGTGGAGTGAGACCCCAACTCTGCCAGCTCCTCAGCAAGGGTCTCTCTGAAAGCCTTCTGGTTCATAGAGACCTCTCCTTTACATGGGGCTTCTCTCTTGATGAGGTGCTGTCCTGCTGCTCCACACTATGTGGCCGCTTGCTGAGTGGGGGAGAAGTGTCCGGCTCCCAATCGCCATCTGATTCATGAGATAATTGCCTATAGTGAAAATAAAGAAATTAATTAATTTACAAAGCTAGACAAAACTTTTCCATCTTTTCTATATTCTACATTTTACAGCTTGCTTCTTCACATCTCAGCAATTCACACAATGAAACAAAGACACACACACACACACACACACACACACACACCTCCCCCAAAAGGTGAGCAGTGTAACCAAGACACACAAACAAACACAACACATATTCAACTTATATATATATATAATTTTTCTTTTCGAGTGTGTAAATATGTATTATTGTATGTATATTTACTGTAAATACTGTATACTTTGCCAATGTACAAAGCATATATCATGCATATAAGAGCTATATCTGCACAAACAATGAAACAAAGAGACACACACACATACACACATACACACACACACACACACACACCTCCCCCAGAGGTCAGTGGTGAAACCAAGACACACAAACAACCACAACATATATTCTTATTTTGAACTTATATATATATATATATATATATATATATATATATATATTTACAGTAAATATACAAAACATCTATATAGCATGTCAATAGATCTAGACACAAACACGCTCACACACCTCACACACGCACAAATGCAAAACAACTCCCGCAAACAGTTCAAGACACTCACTGAGCAAACACACAACAAAAGGTAATTACAAAATGTGTATTCATTATTCAAACTAAAGCTTATTTATGCGGAATATACAGTAATATGTTATAAAACACAAGAAAACACTTACTTGTCCAGCGCGATGTCTCATCCCTCCGTAAACATTTCATCTGCCTCTGAATCAACATATGACAAATCATCCGTATTTTTTTTCAGAAATGTAATCTCCAGACTCATAATTTTCACAACGAATGCCTTCTTCTATCACATCCTCGAGCGAAAATCTTGTTTCGCCATATTTAAATCTCCAAATGTGTAAACCGTTCCAAAAGGACACACCTCAGCTTTTACGCACAGAGGCGCAAACCACTCGCTAATGGCATGACAACTTTGCGCACACACATTACAGAAACATGCCGTAAACATATCCCACTAAAGCTGCATATCATTGTTTTCAGAATTACATTGGTTATACGATGCGCCAGTCATCTGCAAACTTGACTGTAAATGGCTTGATCTTTACACAAAGGAAAGGGGGGAAGCCCTTACATTCCACACAGACTGTGGTTGCTATTGAAGGCTTTGGACAGGACAGGGAAGCTCCTATTGGGTCAAATGAGGTGTCAATCGAAAGGTCAGAGTGCAGCATTGATTTTAATACCGGATATATGATTATGTTTACATCTGAACTGAAGTTATGACCGATAATATGTGAAAGATTAGGCACAGCTGCCGGGTACTTTGAAATGATGCAACAAGAGTCTGTGGGTATTTATTGATGTAATAATGTGATTTGGACAAAAAATTGTGCTTGATTTGATCGTTTGGACATTTGACAATGTAACAACACTGTTTTTGTCGAGATGTTATGGATCAGTGGACTACTATGAGGCTTCATTGGTGAGTTGCCTAAATTTTGTTATTGTTTGTTTATATGTTGGTGGTCTGACAAAGATATAGATTGTACCTGCTGTTGTGATTTTATCTTAAAATGGTTTATATCAATAGAAAATCAAGAAATTGAGCTTTCCAAAGATATGTGGCATGTGTACCAATGTACCACAGCAGTTGTGTACATCGCATAGTTATTTTTTTTTTTTTACATTCAAGGCCCGTCCGCGGGCTGTTACACTAGATGGCGATATATATATATATATACAGTATCTCACAAAAGTGAGTACATCCCTCACATTTTTGTAAATATTTCATTATATCTTTTCATGTGACAACACTGAAGAAATGACACTTTGCTACAATGTAAAGTAGTGAGTGTACAGCTTGTATAACAGTGTAAATTTGCTGTCCCCTCAAAATAACTCAACACACAGCCATTAATGTCTAAACCGCTGGCAACAAAAGTGAGTACACCCCTAAGTGAAAATGTCGCGCCCCCAATTCTTCCCATATACATGATGCTCTTCACCCCCAGCCTGGGTTTAATTGACAGCTGTTCACAAACAGAGCCAAGGCCTGCCTCGCCAAAAGAGATTGGCTAAAATTTGCTGGATTGACACTGCCTGACCCACATTTTTCACTCAGAGCTAGAGTCTGTGGTGCTAAATAATCTCTCACAGGGCCTCATTTAACAAAACACCATGTTTATATAGAAAACAATTTTTTCAATGAATAAATACTACCTACTCTAGCTTTAACAATTTGCTATAACCATTCTGAAAAGAAGTGTAAAAACTAGGGATGTCAGTTTCAGCCTTTTATCTTTTAACGTTACCTGAGACTGCTAACGATAGCTAGCTAGTGAAGGTGTAAGCAGTGTAACATTATGCCAATTAACCTAGTAACGCTAACGTTAATTTATGTTAATCATCATGATTGTAACTTCGCCAGGAAAATTATCTGTTTGCTCTTGTACACTGAGGATGATATATTGTGTGTCGAGAAGTGAATATATGCAGTGGATACATTTAATGTTAGTTAACAACCCTCTACGATCATGTTGGAGAAAAAAATCGTCATTGGATAGTACATTTTTGTTTTTACTCGACAGACGTTAGACCTCATGTAAGCACAATGTAACTAAAAAATATATTAAGCAAACTGAGAGAGGGATCCTCTTCATATATATATATATATATATATATATATATATTCACACAATATAGTATATTGTAATTTTTATTTGATTTTGCTTTATGATTTTAATCACATTTTAGCTTTTTTCAATTTTTATGATGTCATGAACTATTTTTTTTTACTAATGAGACAAGCTGTTGTCACTGTTTGAAATGTCATACATATAATTAACAAAACAATTCACAAGGTGGGAACCTAATAATGAAAATTAGGGGCTGACAATTAATTGTCAAACAAATAATTGCGATTATGATGATTAATTGCCTGTTTTAGGTGTTTCACAAATATGATGATTAATTACCATACAAACTCACTATGACCCAGCCAACCTGTATAGCTATTAAATTATATTGTATTGTATTGTGCAATAGTAAAATATTTCTGCCTTAAATTCTTCACTTTCACACATTATTTTAAGGCTCTCTGATTAACTCACCAGCCCTTATTTCTCATGAAGGAAGACTTTGAGATTGTGTTTCTTGCATTTGTTCATCTCCATAGAAATAGAGCAGGACATCTCCTCTGTCTCACTGCTGCAATGCGTGAATAAACCCCATTTGCATTACATGGCCGTTAATTGAAACTGGAGTCCTTTGCGTTAACAAAATTAATAAGTTTATACCTTGTTTATTTTTCATGGGAGTTTGGCGAATGTCTCTGTAGACGGTGTGCACATCAGAACGCTTGAGATGTGATTCACCTTCACAACTGAATGACACGTGCTTTTTCCTGCAATCATCAGACAGCATGCAGGGAAAGACGAGGCTGAATCCAGCTTCAACTGTTTGTATTCAGTAAACGGGACTCGGTGTTCAAAACTGCACAACTCTATCACTGGCGAGTGAAATGTTAATTTCATTATTAAAAGTGCGGCATCATTTTATGATGCCTCACTTGTTGCCAGTGGCAACAGTAATTTACTTGCAATGTGAGTGATTTTATTCGCAATGTAGAGGGCTGAGTTTACGATACTTACCTCAAAGATTTGTCGTCGTCCTCAACCTAATGACGGAATACTCCAGTGCATATATCTGCGAGTGCGTGAGTTTACAGCAATGGGTGAGGAACTGACTGGCGTGCGAGAGAGTTCAAAACACAGCCTTTTATTTGATGTTATTGTGAGACTGAGAAGTGCAAAATTATTTTAGACGAGAAGTGTAAAAAGGTTTTCGGTTCATTATGAGACCGTGTCGGGGAAAATTAGACTAGTCAATTAATGGGAAACACTGCGATTGGATTAGCTACTCATGTGCTGGACAGTCATGTTTTTGGCTAATGCAGGACATTACTGAATGATGTGCATCAGAGGGGATTTAGATGTGGGTATACGCAATGCAGACTTATAAAGAAGTGGGTATACGCTGTATACCTGCGTATACCCTGCACTACATACCTGTAAAATATTTGAAGGATTGAATACCCCTCTAGTCAGCACTGAATCACTAGTTAGACCAAGAACTCCAGTCAGGCCAGGATCCCCAGTCAGCATAAAAGATTACTGGTGGATTCAATGAAGAACCTCCATTTGAAGTTCCTGGCTTATTCACTGTTCTGCACGCTTTACCCCTTACTCGGTTGTTCATCCAACACTGGTAGATCGTGAAAAATGCATGTGCAAACAACATGAAAATATGGGCTTCACTGCCAAAAAACTTGTGCCAAATGCACATCATAGACACATTGGTGTCATCATGTGTGACACCACAAGCTTGCAGTGTATGCATGGGGAATGTGAGGAATAATACCTATACCCTCACAAGCCACTACAGAGCCACAAATTGCTGCATCTACCTTCAGTGAACCACTGTGGACAAAGAGCACAAAAATGATCTTGGAACAGCCTCAAAGATCACTATGAAAAAAGATTTTGAATGCTCCCAAGAAGAGCTGGTGGAAACGTTTGCCATTTTGCTCCAGAAGTTCAGACGGCATCTCTATAACTTCAGGCATTAATATGCTTTCTCACGGGCCCTGAAGCTAAACTTCCAATCAAATGAATGTGCAGTCCATTTTGACTTCTCAGAGAACTATGGCTGCAAGTACAGCGCAGAAGTGCAAGCTGTCCATTTTGGTGCATCACACCAACAGGCCACTTTGCACACTGGGGTTTACTATTTGGGAGGGGGGCCATCTGCCCCTATCTCCTTCTGCATGATATCGGCATCCAGACTGAAGGGACCAACTGCCATTTGGCAACACCTGGAGCACATTCTGAGGGAAATCAGAGAGAGATGCCCGGATGTAAGCGATGGTCTCTGTACACAGGACAAAAATCGTGGTCATTTCTACCACTTTTGTACTGAAGGGGTTTACAAAAGGAACCTGGAACTTCTTTGAAGCCAGCCACAGCAAAGGTGCCCCAGATGGTGTTGGTGGCACACTAAAGAGGAGGGCTGACAGACTTGTCAGCCAAGGAGTGGATATCCCCACAGCACTGTTCCTGTACCAAGCTCTAAGTGAGGGATAATCAAAGGTGAAATTGTTCCACATTGAGGAGCAAGCTGTGGAGGATGCAGTGGAAGAAATGCCAGCTGATATTCTAGCCATACCATCCACAATGAGGCTTCACCAGGTGGTCACTCTTTCTCATGGGAAAATTCTCTACCGCGACGTCAGCTGCATGTGCTCTGCAACAGTAAATCTGCAGTGTGATTGCCAAAAAAAATAGTGTTTCAGCTTTAATCCCAGAGATGACCACACAGAAGAGCCCGTACACAACACACCAGAAGAAGTGCAGTGGCACAGTCCAGAGGTTGTGGGGAAATGGTTTGCCCTGGTGTACGACCATACCATCTACCCAGGGATCATCCAGGAGGTGAATGAGACCCACTGCCAGGTGAAATGTATGCATTTCAGGTGAAATGTATGAGTGGGGAGAAATCGTTTTTTCTGGCCGATGAGGGATGATCTCCATTGGTATCCCTTTGAGGATATGCTGACCCTCATTCCACCCCAAGAGAATGTTACCTCACGCCACATGGCCATCGCAAGTGAGGCCTGCCAAGTAAATTAAATCTGAACATTATGACATCGGCTTTCAAATATGCTGATCAGTTCATTTTTACATGCTTATTCATTTTAATGCCAGGTTGTTGGGTGGGTTGAATTGGTTGTTAACATTCTTACTCATCCTGTTTATCTTTCTTTAAAAATATGAAATATTATTAAACAACATTCCTGTGGTCCTGAGTATGTATTTGTCATATTTATTTAATGATCTACAATCAAAAGTAATGTATCCATTCAACCCTGTTACTTTTGTGCTACCCTGTTGCTCTAATTTCAACCCTGTTACAATATCATTTTTATTAAAATAATCTTAAATGTTTTTTTTTTTTTAGCTCACAAGGGTTTAGCCTATTGTTATTTTAAAACTTTGAATGATAATATGCATAATGTATTTGAGCAAATATTTGAAAATAAATACTGAATTTAGTAAAAATAAACATGTGACTATTGAAAAGTTGGGCAAGATAGATTTCAAAAGTTGTTTAAATTGATATAAGCCAAGTCTTATCTGAAATAATAAGTGTGAATATGACTTTTTTTTACTTAATGGTCAATCATTTATTCCAAACAACATTTTAAAATTCACATTTTCAGGTTCCAGAGTATTGGTAACAGGGTTGTGGAAAGCATAGCACACAATAAACAAAACATGTCATTAAAAGTGTTGCTTTGATTCCTGAGCTGGACGAATCAAATTATTTAATGGTTTATTACCTGTCTTTCTTTAATATATAATAGAAAATTGTCAAATAAAGGGTACATTATTCATAAGTGTTGATGCCTAAATTGTCCTCCAATCCTGGAATGACTCATACATATATATATATATATATATATATGTATATACAGTGAGGAAAATAAGTATTTGAACACCCTGCTTTTTTGCAAGTTCTCCCACTTGGAAATCATAGAGGGGTCTGAAATTGTCATCGTAGGTGCATGTCCACTGTGAGAGACATAATCTAAAAAAAAAAATCCAGAAATCACAATATATGATTTTTTTAACTATTTATTTGTATGATACAGCTGCAAATAAGTATTTGAACACCTGTCTATCAGCTAGAATTCTGACCCTCAAAGACCTGTTAGTCTGCCTTTAAAATGTCCACCTCCACTCCATTTATTATCCTAAATTAGATGCACCTGTTTGAGGTCGTTAGCTGCATAAAGACACCTGTCCACCCCATACAATCAGTAAGAATCCAACTACTAACATGGCCAAGACCAAAGAGCTGTCCAAAGACACTAGAGACAATTGTACACCTCCACAAGGCTGGAAAGGGCTACGGGGAAATTGCCAAGCAGCTTGGTGAAAAAAGGTCCACTGTTGGAGCAATCATTAGAAAATGGAAGAAGCTAAACATGACTGTCAATCTCCCTCGGACTGGGGCTCCATGCAAGATCTCACCTCGTGGGGTCTCAATGATCCTAAGAAAGGTGAGAAATCAGCCCAGAACTACACGGGAGGAGCTGGTCAATGACCTGAAAAGAGCTGGGACCACCGTTTCCAAGGTTACTGTTGGTAATACACTAAGACGTCATGGTTTGAAATCATGCATGGCACGGAAGGTTCCCCTGCTTAAACCAGCACATGTCAAGGCCCGTCTTAAGTTTGCCAATGACCATTTGGATGATCCAGAGGAGTCATGGGAGAAAGTCATGTGGTCAGATGAGACCAAAATAGAACTTTTTGGTCATAATTCCACTAACCGTGTTTGGAGGGAGAAGAATGATGAGTACCATCCCAAGAACACCATCCCTACTGTGAAGCATGGGGGTGGTAGCATCATGCTTTGGGGGTGTTTTTCTGCACATGGGACAGGGCGACTGCACTGTATTAAGGAGAGGATGACCGGGGCCATGTATTGCGAGATTTTGGGGAACAACCTCCTTCCCTCAGTTAGAGCATTGAAGATGGGTCGAGGCTGGGTCTTCCAACATGACAATGACCCGAAGCACACAGCCAGGATAACCAAGGAGTGGCTCTGTAAGAAGCATATCAAGGTTCTGGCGTGGCCCAGCCAGTCTCCAGACCTAAACCCAATAGAGAATCTTTGGAGGGAGCTCAAACTCCGTGTTTCTCAGCGACAGCCCAGAAACCTGACTGATCTAGAGAAGATCTGTGTGGAGGAGTGGGCCAAAATCCCTCCTGCAGTGTGTGCAAACCTGGTGAAAAACTACAGGAAACGTTTGACCTCTGTAATTGCAAACAAAGGCTACTGTACCAAACATTAACATTGATTTTCTCAGGTGTTCAAATACTTATTTGCAGCTGTATCATACAAATAAATAGTTAAAAAATCATACATTGTGATTTCTGGATTTTTTTTTTTAGATTATGTCTCTCACAGTGGACATGCACCTACGATGACAATTTCAGACCCCTCCATGATTTCTAAGTGGGAGAACTTGCAAAATAGCAGGGTGTTCAAATACTTATTTTCCTCACTGTATGTATATATATATATATATATATATATATATATATATATATATATATATATATATTAGGGCTGTCAATCAATATTTTTTTTTTTAATCAAATTAATAAATAATTACATGGTGTCCCGATTAATTAATCGCGATTAGTCACATATACAAATATTTGCTGAGAAAGTCCCTCATATAACAATAACTCAATATATAATGATTATACATTATATCAATATATAATTATACATAGTTATCTTTAAATATTTAAAAATGATATATATATATATATATATATATATATATATATATATATATATATAAATGCTTTACATGTAGCAGAAGAGTTAATCATTGATAAGGTCATACAAAAAGTGGCTTTAGAATACAATGTATTGTTTACTACCATATTATTGATCATAAGTCAATCATTGGCATACAGTTCTCAGCAATCCATTTCACAAGCGAATTTGTCACTCAGTGCTTAAGGGCCCATCAATTTACACCTACGTCAGACGTCTCGGATGTGTTGTGTCTTAAACATAAAATGTTTACGCCACTGTGTCAAGTTAAATATAGCTTAATACTCAATCTTTAAACACATCTTGAGATCCCTTAGATCGCATTTGCATTCCTTTGAGTGTTTTGAACTGTTTATTGCGAACATAACGCACGTTTGTGTTGTTGTGCCTACTGAAGTGTTTTCTTCACTGTATAAACTGCACGTTGCTCATAGAGCTGAAATTTCACTTATTGCCCTCTGGAGTAAACAGGTGGTACTACAAGCTTGCATTACTCAGGAATCTTCCGTATTAATTTTTTTAAAGTGTTACTTTTTTTAATCGCACTGATTTAACGCATTAAATCGACAGCCCTAATATATATATATATATATACTGTATATATATATATATATATATATATATATATATATATATATATATATATATATATATATAAAAGTTGCATGAACCCAACAGCATGCAAAAACTTAACATAACATAGGCTGTATATGAAATATAAAATTGACATAAACAATAGCTGAAATGTGATTTACTAGCCTGACATGTGAAACAAACATGGGGTCAAATATTGAATTTGTATTAGCCATATAACTGGTGACAAATGAAATGTGCGGCAACATGTTGTAGAGTTTGATTGCATGCATGACGATTAACTTCAACAACAAAATAAAAAAAACGTCTCTTTTTCAGGACACATTATTTTAAAGATAATTTTGTAAAAATCCAAACAACTTTACTGATCTTTATTGTAAAGGTTTTAAACAATGTTCCCCGTCTGTCACTCACTCGACGTTATGTCTACAAGCTGTTGGTTCTACGGTGCTTTCCAGCGGTTCTCCCCCTCACACACTATGTTATGCTGAGCACACACCCCTGGGTGCTTCAGCAGCAGAAAAAGAGCTCACAAAGTGAATAACTTTGTTTATATATATATATAACACCAATAAAAGAGTATATTTCTCTAATCTTTTTCAAGATGTCTTTCCGTTTGTGTGTAATTCCTGGTTGCGGTCGTTGTCTCTCCCCGTCTGATGGCCACGATCGCTGCCTTTCGTGTCTGGGTGCTACCCACGTGGAGTCAGCATTTGTGGATGGTTCATGCCATCACTGCGAGGGCATGATCTTGGCTACGTTGCGGTCGCGGCTCGCCCTCGTAAGTGCGCAAGCCACCCCAGCCGCTCCCCAACTCGGTCCTTCTACCTACGGGTATGAGGCAGTGTCGGCTAGCACTGGGGGTGATATGGGGACCTCAGTGGGAGCCTCTCCGCCGGGTATAACCCCACGGACTTCCCACTCCCCGTCACGCTCGTATGCTCCAACCGAGTGCTGGAGCGGGATTGCCGGTTCGCTTCACGGCGGACCCACAATCTCATTCAGAGCGCCTGATGACGATGAGATCTCGATCGCGGCATCAGAGAGCGGGTTCGTCATGTCTGACACTGAGGACTCGGCTGGACTCCCACCCTCGGATGTGGCTGCTCAGTCGCAGGCTGACACAGAGCTGACAACCATGCTTGCCCAGGCAGCCGCGAGTGTCGGGCTGGAGTGGAATCCTCTGCCTCCCCCCGAACCCTCGCGGCTCGACGATTGGTTCCTGGGGTCAGAGCGCCACTCGTGGCCATGCTCTGCCCCCGTTCCTTTCTTCCCGGAGGTGCATGACGAGCTCACGCGCTCGTGTCAGGCACCTTCTACTGCCTGCACGCGAGCCTTGAGCTCCTCCGCTCTCACTACCCTCGACGGCGGGGTGGCAAGGTGCTACTCGGCAATTCCCCAGGTGGACCAAGTGGTCGTGGTGCAATTATGCCCGCAAAACGCCTCCACCTGGTGGAACCGCCTGAGGCTCCCGTCCATGGCCTGTAGGCTGACGTCGTCTCTGACGGCTAAAGCCTACAGCGCCGCTGGGCACGCCGTCTCCGCCTTGCATGCAATGGTACTCCTGCAGGTGCACCAAGCCAAGGCACTTAGAGAACTACACGAGGGTAGTCCTAACCCGGCCAACTTTGCCATCCGGGCAACGAAGGTCACTGCGCGGGCTCTCGGGCAGGCAATGTCCACCTTGGTGGTCCAGGAGCACCACCTCTGGCTCAACCTGGTCGAGTCATGAGAGGCTGACAAGGTATGTTTGCTTGACGCCCCCATCTCCCAGGTTGGGCTGTTTGGCGATACCGTTGGAGACTTCACCCGGCATCGACTATGCGATTCAGTTCGCCAGGCGCCCGCCCAGGTTCAGCGGTGACCGCTCCACCACGGTGAGAGGCAAGAATACCACTGCCATGCGTGCGGAAATCTCCTCCCTTCTACGGAAGGGTGCGATAGAGCCTGTCCCTCCAGCCAGGATAAAGAAGGGGTTTTACAGCCCCTACTTCATAGCTCCCAAAAAAGGCGGCGTGTTGCGGCCAATCCTCAACCTGCGAGTACTGAACCAGGCTCTGCAAAGACTCACAGAAACGCATTCTAGTGAGCATCCGGCATCTGGATTGGTTTGTGGCGGTAGACCTGAAGGACACATACTGTACATTCATGTCTCGATCCTTCCTCGACACAGACCCTTTTTCCAGTTTGCCTTCGAGGGTCAGGCATATCAGTACAAAGTCCTCCCCTTTGGCCTGTCCCTGTCCCCTCACGCCTTCATGAAGGTCGCAGAGGCAGCCCTTGCCCCACTGAGGGAAGCGGGCATCCGCATCCTCAACTATCTCGACAACTGGCTAATCTTAGCTCACTCGCGAGACATGTTGTGGGCTCACACGGACCTGGTGCTCAGGCACCTCAGCCGCAATTCTCATTGGCCTTTTCTCAAGATCAGAGATGTCTGGGCTGCGCCAGAGCGACCCCAAGTGTCAACTCATCAACACAACGTCTCGTTCCCTCCATCAGGGAATGGAGGTTACATCAGTAACCGAGACGTTTTCTATGTTTGTTCAATGAACCATAAACAATTAATGAAAATGAACCTGTGGAAGGGTCATTAAGACACTAACAGCTTACAGATGGTAGGCAATTAAGGTCACAGTTATATAAACTTAAGACACTAAAGATACCTTTCTACTGACTCTGAAAAACACCAAAAGAAATATGCCCAGGGTCCCTGCTCATCTGTGTGAATGTGAATTAGGCATGCTGCATGAGGACTGCAGATGTGGCCAGGGCAATAAATTGCAATGTCCGTACTGTGAGATGCCTAAAACAGCACTACAGGGATACAGGATGGACAGCTGATCGCCCTCGCAGTGGCAGACCATGTGTAACAACACCTGCACGGGATCGGTACATCCGAATATCAAACCTGCGGGATAGGAACAGGATAGCAACAACAATTGCCCGAGATACACCAGGAATGCAGAATCCCTCAATCAGTGCTCAGATTGTCCACAATAGGCTGAGAGAGGCTGGACTGGGGGCTTGCAGACCTGTTGTAAGGCAGGTACTTGGAAGTGCCTTGGTGGAAGTGTGGGGTAACATCCTACTGCAAGAACTGGCAAATCTGGTGCAGTCCATGAGGAGAAGATGCACTGCAGTACTTAATGCAGCTGGTGGCCACACCAGATACTGACTGTTACTTTTGTTACTGACTGTTACCCCCCCCCCCCCCCCCCCCCCGATGTCTTAGTTGTTGAATCATTTATGTTCATACAAATATTTACACATGTTAAGTTTGCAGAAAATAAAAGCAGTTGAAAGTTAGAGGACAGTTTCTATTTTTGCTGCGTTTATATGGGAAGACTTTTCCCCTCCCTTTAAAAGTTGATAAGACTATATATTTTGATATCCTAACTATGCATGAATAGGTGGATAGTTGCATTTTATTATTTACATTTAGCACGACCCTATCAAAACTGACCTGTAACCCATTTGTGGTTTGCCACCCACCAGTTAAGAACCACTACTTTACACCACTTGACACTCACACGTCTCCTCTCTATCCCCTTTCCTGTGTGCTTCCATTGGCAAATTTGTAAATATCACAGGTTGTAATAGCAAGGCTTTTGCTTTCTTCTATCTATACTGTCATTGGTATATTCAGCTTCAGAAAGAGCAAATCGACCCACTTCAAATAGCTGTTGTGTTAAATTTCCACCTCTCCACAACAAACCAGAGGTGGCTTTTCAAGCCATATGTCAGCAGTATGAGAGGATGGCTTTTATGTGCTGAAAGCAGTTTAATATTTTGTGAAGGCTTACTGCTTCTGCAGACTGGTTGAATGACAGTCTGACAATACACTCCTATCCATTCTGCTTCTCAGATCAAGCACTCCCAACAGCAGCCATAAGACACATTCACTTGCTTACTCGTTTACTCTCAGAGGGGAGAGAGGGCGACATGATCACCCTGAAGAAGGGAGTGAGCATGAAAGTGAAATACAGAAAAGAAGTGTGATATAGAGGAGTGCAGCCTTCAAATTAAGCTACATGCACATGAATGACCAAGCAAAGTCATATTTACCATTGAGAAACTCTGAGTTTTCAATGATACCCAAGATGCCAAGTTTAAACAACATAATAACAATGGAAGTCAACATGTAGCTTCCGACAGGTTAATGTACCCTGAAATCAACCCATAGCCAAACTACTGATAAGCGGAATACCCCATCGGACATTTTTGCATGAATTCAGCTGTGATCACCTTTCTCTTTAGCGCTGCTAGCATGATGTGCGAGAAACCTCTGAGACCCCGGTTCTGTTCTCATGGGAACCAGGAAGTAAATGCATTCGCATGAACAAGCGAGCATGATTTGGAGTTTGAATGTCCCCTGTAAAATTTTATTTTTACGCCACCAACTGTTAGGTTTAGGGTCGGGGTTTGGCTTAGGGGGAAGAGTTAATAAAATTAGGGATGTGCACAAGTATTTCAGTACTCATTCTGCACCAGCTACTTCAGTATTCAAATTGCTACTAGAATATCTTAAATAAATTTTCCTTTCTGCATAATTTTGTTATTTTGTGTTTTTAATTTTAATTTTAATTTTTTTCCAAAAAGAAGAGTAGTTTTATCACAGCACAAATGATCTTATTTTGAAACCATTATTGGTAACTTTTGTGAATAAAAAAAAAGACAAATTTCACATATTAGTCTTATTTGTTATTTTTAATTTGGTGCCAGTCTGTAGACATTTCACCCAGAAACTGAACCTCACACGTGCCCATATAACAACACATCCAGCCACAGGGGCAGTGGTTCACATTTCAGTAAGCACAGATATATTTCAGTGGCAAAACTTTCAACTTACTTTCACCGAATTCACAGTGAAAGCAGTTGGCTTTGGAAGTGGCATGTTCACATTAACGTTTAATGTTGGTGAATGGTTTTATGCATTTTTTTTCCGATTTCAGTGTCGTATTTTTTGAAATTTTTTAGGTGTTGCATTTAACAGAGCTTATAGTTAACTACAGAATCATGAATCACTCCTCGCTGTCTAATTTATGCAAATTAATTCATTATTTGTTAGATACAATGCATATAAAGCATAGAAAGTGCTTTCACACATGCTTATCCAATAGTACAACTGAAATTAGAACTATTGACATCATTCATTGTTTACTTCTGTGTTTTGTTTTTGACTTGAACGTGAAAAAAAGGCATAATGGCAACTGCCATACTTGAAAGAAGTAGCTTTCTAGGTTCACTTACAGCCAGCAGTAATGTAGAGGTTTTGAGTGACCTTGGCTACCGAGGATGAGGAGTGATGAGTGTGTTGGTGTTGTGTATTCTGGATCCATTACTCACGGCACCTTTGCTCCAGGAGGTTTATGCCTTTCTCTCTATTGCATACACACAAACTCACACAAACAGATGGCTGAAAGTGCAAAAGAGCACAGCTGGCACTGCTCTCCTATGGCGGCAAACATATAGAAAATGCGTCCCCTCTGGCTCGCCACATCTCCGCTGCATCCTAAGTTGAGTTTTCGCACTGTTTCGCCTCTCATCTTTATTCCTATTTAAGTCAAAGACAGAAATTCAATGCACAGGGCACGGTGTGGAGCTCAGTGGTTTTCTCTGGGCAGAAAATGAGATCTAATAATGATTTGCTAACCGTGGACGCTATTAGCACATAAAATCATCCAGGTTAATCAAATGGTTGTTGTGAAAGCCATTTCTTTCTCTGCAGTGCTAACCCTTGCCGGCACAAGCTGAAAAGATCATTGATTTTTAATCTGCAATGAAAACCTCTTGTCACCCTTGGTTGTTTCTAAAATAATGCTGTTTTCAGTAGTTATACTTTTTCAGGCTCTTTTGAGATGGGCTTCTGGAATTTCTGACAAGCTTTTGGGACAGAGAGTCTAAATTTTAAGAACTTTGCCTTTTGAACATATTGGAACATCACATGAATTAATGGAAATGTTTTGTTCTACTGTCTACCTAAGACCTAGCATCATAACAATCAATCAAAAAATGCTAAATACATTTGGTCTTATATGTAATGATATTTTATATGCCTCTGGCTTATATTGATTGCATGCAAGAGACAAACTGTACAAACAGAATAATTTTGCTTAAGCTTCCAAGGTTCTCTGATTCACCTCATATTAAAATGTGCAATATTTAAATGGTATTTAAAGAGATACTTTCAATTTTTAAAAGCAAATTCCACCACAGTGTCAGGATGTCATTAGCAAGACCTTGAGATGCCAGTGTTACATGCGAGTACAGATGAGAAAAAAAGTAATGAGTAAGCTCTTGAATTAAGAGCTACCCAATGATTATGACTTAACAAACAGAAAATAACTGAAACTATGGGAGAAATAAACTCTTATGCAGTCAATGTTTGCATCACAGCTATAATGAGGAGTGATTCAACAAACAACACAAGGACATAATCTAAAATGAATTGTGATGTAGGCAAAAGTGAAAACGAAGTGTTGTGACACTGTAAAAGAAGTGTTTTCTGGAGTGAGTTTAAAGAAAGAAACTTGGGGAAGGCGTGTTTTGTCTGGGCAGTATTTGACTAAGGCAAGATGATGAAACATGCTGAGTGGAACAAATGAGACATGGAACAAACAGGACTGAAGTCCTGAGGAGAACGGTCTGTCGATCCAGTGTCCTTCAGTCCTGGGTTGCTGCAGATTTCCCTCTGCTTACTATAAGTTGCACTTTAAACGGCATTGTCAAATTCTGTGGAACAGTCACAGATGCATGAACATGGCTCTCATGCTGAGGTTTCATAATGGACACACAAAAGAGAAAAAACCCTGTTGAGAAACGCCTCTGTACCAGAACTCTGCACCCTCCTCTCATAGATAAAGGGAATGGGATGAAACCGTTTTTTCTCAGTGGTGATTTGCTAATGAAAGAGCGCATTCTCGTTGTCTTACTGTGCCATTGCGGGACTCGGGGCTGTGACGTTGTCACAGTCTTTCTTTTTCTGTGTCTGTTTGGCAACCCCTCTATGAAGCATCGCCCAGCTTCGTGACAAGGACTGAAGATAAAGCCTCCATAAATGTTCAGTAAATCATCTTCCTGACCTTTCCTGGCATTGCACACATCGGCACCTGAAATGTTAAAGACAAAAAGAAGATTGAAACTTCCAGTGGAGTGATGAAGTACAGTCTGCTCTCCTCTCTCCTTCTCCTGTATCGTAATCTCTCTTCTTCTCTGTCTAACTATGTCTTCTTTTCTTCCTGTCCCTGTTATTCTTCGTACCTGCCTGCCTGAACGCATAGGGTGGTGGACATTTTGCATATGTGATCCGTCATAGGGCAGGATTAATGTTGTTTGCTGGCTCCCAAACACAGCTTGCGGTGCACTGTGGGCGACAGGAAACTTGGCCAAATCTGGCTGCCGCACAGTTGGGTGGAAA
The DNA here is from genome assembly GCA_032164185.1 of Moxostoma hubbsi. NCBI lineage: Eukaryota > Metazoa > Chordata > Actinopteri > Cypriniformes > Catostomidae > Moxostoma > Moxostoma hubbsi. The sequence continues at coordinate 18,969,321 of JAVLUX010000034.1, read as the reverse complement.
ATTAACCCTTGGTAGCGGGAGGCTGGAGGCCGTAGCTCAGGTGTCCTTACATATGTTAGTGGTGTCAGGACAAGCCCAGCTTCGGGGCCCCCTGCAGGGAAAGAGCATTACCAGTGTGCCCACATCAGAGGCCTAGAAGGGAAAATGGGGGAGAAGGGGAGAGGAATTCGCCTTGGCACAGAGCACAGTCAATATGCTTGCTTTTTAAGGCCTCTTTGGCTTAACTGCAGCAGTGCAGGCACTGATAGTTAATCATTATACATTAAGTGTGAAACTGATTTATTCAGTGATGTTTCCATGTCATTTCTGAGGAGAGGAGAGGAGAGGAGAGGAGAGGAGAGGAGAGGAAAGGAGAGGAAAGGAGAGGAAAGCAGAGGAGAATTAATGGCCTTAGGCATGAGATACTGATATGCTGATGTCCCCACCCAACATGATCTCATGAGTATTCATTGATATTTGTACATAAAGTGTGGTTCTATTACATATCCAATTTTGCATGGTTGCATATATGCAAAATACAATATCGACATATTGACAGCATCTGGAAAATTCACCCTTTTATGTTTGAACAACTTATAGCACATACTGTACAACTATTTAGGAATCCATTGCGGTTCAAAGAATAGGAAGTATCTGAACAATTACAACAACACACGCATTGACATTTTTTCACTCATTTTTCATATTTGTTGAGGTTTGATTATGATTCAATTCAGCCATACAACGAGTTAAAATTATTATAATTTATTAGACCCATTTTATGTAATCCTGCTATGGAATTGTCAGAGAGTTGAAATTGTTCACTTGCAGTGGTATCTGCATAAAGGTTCTGGGGAAATTTCAGAAAGATTTAGACTCTTTATAAATCTCTAACGGTGTTCATACGTGAACATTTTTATAAAATAATATATATATATATATATATATATATATATATATATATATATATATATATATATATATATAAATATATATATAAGTTACGTTTTCAAATTGTAGTGTCTATCCAAAAAAGGTATCACCCTGTCCCACCATGCTAACCAGCAAGACTTTCTTGGTCAACCAGCCTAACCACAAAGATCTTGTTTCACCAAGTTTTGCTGGTTAACAGCAATGCAATGCTAGTCCACCAACTAGACTAGCAGCAAACCAGCACAAACCACAGCAAAACAACCTGGACCAACATAAATATTCATTCTGGCCTAAGCTCAGCAAGGGAAGTCCAGACCATGCTGGGACACAGGTTTATTGGCAACTCCTCTTATGCTCACTCAGAAACAGCGCAAAAAGATTGCACAGTGGGACTATCATGCTGCCATAATTACGGCCCAGCTTCTCGTAAGAATATAGAGAATCAGAAAAACCCTCATGCATGGCGCTTTCTCTGCAAATAACATATTACTCATCTGAGAAACTGCAAAGACCAGGTTAGGGTTTTGATGTGGTATGAAATTAATATTTTTTTTACAAGCAGATAAATAAATATATTTCCAGTTTTGGTACATTCAAACACAACTCTGTGAGAAATTAGAGACAGGAAAAGAGGAGAGATAAGGATGGAATGTGTAACTCTAGGGGCTGAATGAACAATATCCAACAGTCATTGTCATGGCATTGACCTTTTCTGTGGCCCACAGTGACCCATGGTTCTGCATTTAAACTATAAAATTGTAAACTTGAACCTTGGTATTTCCAAGCATGTGTGCAGGGGTGTTAACTTAAGGGAGAGTGACGTTCCAAAACGTAACCAGGAGCAAACTTCTGTCAGCCTTCCACAATAAAGCAGAAAGAAAGAGAGAGAGAAGACATTTACAGTATGAGTGAACGTCTTTAATGATCACATTTCGTAAATCTAGATTTTGTCAAGCATATAAAAGCTGTGATGCTCTGTCAAAGCAGAGTGACTTTGGGACAAGTTTGTGGCAGATGATAGAAGAAATGAATCATCTTTGCTTGTGACTGTTTAGCTCTGACTTTTTCCTTTGCTCTGTCTTACTGCTGTGATCCAAACTCCACCAATCAGTGAATCTGTGTCACCCTGCTCTGGAGAGACAGCATAAAGGACAAACACAAAGAAAAAATAAAGAACACCTCCGCCACATTTCCTGTCATTTCAAGATGAGATTGAAGTTGCTACTATCTCTAATAGAAAACCTCCTATGAAGAAAAACTTTGAAAAGGCATCCTGGAAGAGAGAGAAAAACAGACATATACATAATTCCAAAACCAAGTAAAAAAAAATAAAAAAATTCTGTCATGATTTACTTGCTCTCATGTTGTTCCAAATATGACTTTCTTTTATCTGTAGAACACAAGAGGAGAAAGTCTACAGAATATTGACACCTTTTGTGTAAAATATTTTGTGTAAAATTTACCCACTATTTGTGCATGCTATTTATTTTTACACTAAAGAGTACCGTACTATTAGCTTAACTACATAATTTTTCGAATTGTGTTTCCTGTGTAAAGCCCTAATTGTGTGACATGCAGTTATGCTGCCTATGTAGAAAAATTATGAGATTCCATGATAGTTATGATGCAGGTTTAAAAGGCAGCTACCTATGTAGGCTGAAGTCAGCTCACTTTGTTTTGGAACAGAGCTACAGAGAGCGAAAGAGAAAAAGCATTCATCTGCTAGCAAGATGCTGGCCCGAGAGACCAGGCTGGAGATAGTTGTCCCAGCTAGCAAGATAAAAGCTACATTACATGAAATTAATGGAGACTGTGTGAGCTGTACATGAATGACTGTTTCAACACTATGAAAACAAAAGTACAAAGGCATAAACAAATCTAACCACAGCTTCAAAGCTCTACCATTTAATCAGTCATAACAGGTCTGACAGAGGGAAGAGAGGGCTCAGATTGAGCAAGAGTGTGAAAGAGAGGATGGAGGGATGAGACAGCTGACAAGACTATGAGAGAAGCAAAGTTTTACTTTTAAAAAGATGGGCAAAATTGATTGAAGAGGGGGAGATGAGTGTTGCGTTTTGCATCTTTTCTCTGAAGGGATATCAAACAATGACAGTTAAATAGTTTCTGTGAAGTGCAATTGATGAGATTGGGGTACGGAAGCTGACAATGACATTGTTGCCGGCACACTGTCATCCTGTGTGCAGACTGCTTCTGCCTGTGACTCTCCTATATACAACATAAAAAACTAATAAATAAATAGATTAAAAACTAACAAAAAAAAAAAAAAAAACACAAGTATGCAAATAGAAACCACACTGCATACCCGAAAGTTGGCCCATAAACAGACAGGGAGAGCCTTTTCCTTTCCTTTTTCCTGCACTTGGCATGATTGTTTTGCAAATAAATCTTTGTAATTTGAAATTGACAAGAGGGGATTAATTTTATGACAAATTAAGTGGCCTTTTCTGCTAGAATTTATAACATAGTGAAATGAAAGTGCATCCAGAAGAAGCCAGAGGGATCCCATTGGAGTGTTTAAATATGTGGGGGGTGGTGGTGGTGGTGGGGGCGGGGTTATAATGGTAGGGGTTTCTATGAACCTGTTTGATGTGAAAAAACTCTGCTTCTTTCATCACTACTTTTGCAAACACACACACACTCCTGAGATCACTGAAATCTTCCCTCCTTATTCAGTCCCTTCCCTCTCTCTTTCCCTCTTTGTAGCAAAAAGAGCGACATTGTGCACAGGGAGGACACAATCTCTCCCACCTCTATTCTTAGATGTAGATTTGCAAAAAAAGGCAAATGGCTACTGCATTTATTTTGGGACTGAAACTGCAACTTTTCATTTATATATATATATATAAAAAAAGACACATTCTTAAATCCTAGGATTTCTGATGTCAGAAACATGGAAGGACCATAAATCCTATTATTTCTAAACACCAGAGGAACTAATAATATGAGTATAACATGGTAAAGTCAGACCTTAACAGTTTGACTCTGTGTGTGTTGTGCTTCATGAACCTGTCAGAGACTTTCTACTTTCCTCTTTTAGGAGTTATTTTGTTAGGCAGTGCGCAGAAACGTTTCTATTTTTTCTAAAAAAACAAAACAAAAAAAGAAAATGACTGAAAGACAGAGCAAGTGGTGTGTGTTCCCTTGTTTACTCTCTATGGCTGAGAGGGACACACACAAGTTTTGTTTTGTATGTTTGGATGAAGAGCATGCTGCTTTTGCGTTGGGGCGGGTGCGAGCATTGCGATCTGTTCTCAGTCAGAAAGCTTATTTGGGGATGCTATGAATGTAGTTATCACCAGGTTCCAGGAGGCGAAAAGTCACGAGGAAGCTTTCGGGCAATTGCTTCCTCGCCACACTCAGGGGGAGGGGCCATCAGCCACCCAGCCCCACCCTGGTCCTTCTAGAAGGGAGGCTCAGAAACAAAGCGTGGCAAGTTGTGCTCTCCCTCATAGAGACTGGGGACTGGCTCGATGCCCTCAGCAGCCCCCAAAGCAAGACCTCAGGGCAGTCATTTCTAAGAGAAAAAAACTCTGACGGTCTCGCGCCCAGCCTTGTGGGAGTAGCCCCCCCACAGGATGGGGCGCATGTCTCATCTACTTCGACCCTCCCGATACCCCCACTAAACCTCTCCATTCCCGCTGCCTCTGGTATTTCGGGAGTAAAAGGCTTCCAGCGAAATGTCGGGTGTACCGTTGCTTCCTGCCTTAGTCCAGGACACGGAACACTCGACATCCCCTCAACAAGTGTCAAAATTAATACCCATCTCAGAGAACCTGGCAGCGTGGAAACTTCTGCCAGGTATATCTATGTGGGTCCTAAGAGCAGTAGAAAAAGGCTACAGAATTCAATTCGTTCACCGTCCTCCACGTTTCAACGGCATGGTTTCCACAACCGTGAAACCGGAGCAAGCATGTCTACTGTGGAAAGAACTGCAAAATCTCTTGGTCAAAGGGAGCATAGAACATGTTCCCCTTCCAGAGACAGAGTCAGATTATTACAGCAGATACTTCCTGGTTCCCAAGATGGGTGGGGGGTTGCGTCCAATCTTAGATCTTCGAGGCTTGAATCGCTCAGTCAGAGCGTTCAAGTTCAAGATGCTAACTATCAAGATGGTCGTGTCCCAAATCCAACATCACAATTGGTTGGTCACAATCGATCTCATCAACGCATACTTTCATATAGAAATTCTGCCACAACACAGGAAGTTCCTGAGCCCTATCACCCCGCATATTCACAAAATGCATGGATGCAGCACTGGCTCCTTTGCTACTCTGGGGAATCCCTTGGTCTGGACGCAATGGCACATACATGGCCCAGAATGCGCCTGTATGCATTTCCCCCGGTTTCTCTGCTCCCGGGAGTCTCGGCCAGAGTTCGCCAGCAAGGGTCCTGCCTCTTACTGATAGCGCAGCGCTGGCCAAACAAGGTATGGTTCTCGGAGATAATGTCTCTCCTTGACGGCTCGCCTTGGCCGATTCCTGTCTCAGGCGCAGGGGACAATATTTCATCCCCGAACCTTCATGTTTGGCCCCTGAAGGGTACCAACTGAGGGACACTGGGCTTATTATAAGTTATCAAGACCATTCTAAGTGCTAGGGCTCCCTCTACTTGAAGAAGTTACGCCAATAAATGGGGTGTCTTAGAAAGATGGGGCAGTGCACATAATGCATATCCAGTTTTCTGCCAAATTGCTTAAGTTCTGGACTTTCTGCAGGAAAAATTGTCAGCAGGCACATGCCCCGCCACTCTCAGGGTTTACGTGGCCATTCTATCGGCTTGCCATGCCTTGATTGAAGGGTGCAGTTGGGGAGACATCCTCTGCTCGCATGCTTCAGTCATGGAGCCATCTGACTGAGACCTCCTGCTAGGACCATGATCCCTTCATAGGACTTACCAATAGTCCTTGAGGGTCTGGTTGAGACCCCCTTCGAACCTCTAGAGTCAGCGTCTGATAAACTTCTGACACTCAAGATGTTTTTTCTTATGGCAATTACTTATCTAAAAAGAATTGGGGATCTACAGGCTCTGTCTGTCTTGCCAGCCTGCTTAGATTTTGCCCCAGGAATGGCTAAATCAATTTTGCACCCTTATCCTGACTACCTGCCTAAGGCTCCTTTCTTGACTGTACATCCGGTCACTCTCGAAGCCTTCTGCTCCCCGCCGTTTACAAAGCTGGAGCATAAGTCAGAGCAACTATTAATTTGCCATGGGGCCACAACAGGGGGGCGGCCGCCACCAAGCAGACTATGTCACATTGGGTGAGGGAGGCTATTGCCTTGGCCTATGAGGCATGCAGTCAAGCTTCGCCAGTAGTTATCAGGGCTCACTCTACCAGAGGGGTCGCCTCCTCTAAAGCCTTGGCTAGACGTGTCCCTCTGCAGCATGTTTGTGATGCGGCAGGCTGGTTCTCTCCGCACACATTCATAAGATTTTATAGTTTGGATGTTCATGCCACTCCGGGTACTTACGTCCTTGAATCAACATCACAAGCTCAGGTCTGAGACCTCTTGTGAGCACAACTACACAACCGTAAGGGGTCCTGACATCCACAGTGTGGGGGCGTGGGTACTCTCGTTCCCAAAGCGCTAAATCAGCTCAGCATCAAAGTTTAGCTTTTGACAGGGAACTGTCGGGTTACTTTACTGTAACCCCTGTTCCCTGCTAAAAGCGGAATGAAACAAAGATTTTTAGAAGAATATCTCAACTCTGTAGGTCCTAACAATGCAATTGAATGGTGAAAAGGAGATAAAGTCAGGATAAAACTCTAGTGGTTTAATCAATTTCTGAAGAGATACAGTTGATTTTAGGGGACAACAGACCAAAATGTAACTTCTTTTTCACTCTACATCTTGACAGCAGTCTCATTGGCAGTCATGATTTCCAGCTTGATTACACTTCCAGTAGCATGATTTCATGAAATCAGGATCGCCAGGGAGACTACCGCCAAGATGTACAGTGAAAAAGGGGTTACATTTTGGTCTGTTCTCACTGCTAACTTAAATTGCTTTTTGGAGCTTTAAAGGTCTGATCACCATTAATTTGCATTGTATGGACCTACAGAGCTGAGATATTCTTCTAAAAATCTTTGTTTGTGTTCTGCAGAAGAAAGAAAGTCATAGACATCTGGGATGGCATGAGGGTTAGTAAATAATATTTGGGCGAACTAACCCTTTAATAAGCAGACTTCAAATATAAAATGCAACAAAAGTGGGACATGTAATGTAAGAAATATCTGAAGACTATTTGTTTCACAAACATCTTTAACATTATAAGCTGACCTCAGGGGGGAAAATTAGGAAATAACATTAGATATATGACTATACATATATATAACAAAAGAGAACCAGCACTTGGTTTAGAAGTAGAGTGAACTTTGATGAAAAATGAGGACAGCAAAGGAAAAGGAAGAGTGAGTCACGGTGTGAACTGGCACCTGGGCACACTAATTAATGCACAGTTCCAGTGGCTGATCATTTAACTTCCTCTGGCATGTATCACCCAGTGGCTCCTCTCAATTCCACAACAATAAACACAAACAAGCCATTAGAAACAGCCAGTGGCTCAGGCATTCACCATAACACAGTTTCTTTAAATGATCATAACACACATACCTACAGCAGGATATTTTTCATGGGTGGATCACCAATGGTTAAAAATTCCACATATAATGTCTTTGTGGCAACTAGGTTAAAAGAGGGCCGGTTACACAAGCACCTCTTCTGCCACCCCAAAGTGCTCTATCAAGTAGGTCAAAGGTCAACTGCAAGGCATTACAAGAAAAGAGAAAATAGCACTAAGATGTTCTCATTTTGAAAAGAAGCTCAGAGAGGCAGGGGTCTCCCTGGGGCGAGGCTGTGTCTTTCTGCTCTGCCTTGTGACTGGTGCTCAGGCTTTTCACATGATTCAACCCCAGCCTAACCTTGTCAACATTAAGGTCAGTGTTATTTATCTTTTCATTTTTTCCAATACGGAAACAAACAGTCATCACAGAAAGGTCATTCTGTGGTCATAGGTCTTGTGAGCACATTATGGATTGGAGAGAATGCGCTTTTGATCCACGATAATTCTTTTTTAATCGCTGCATGGTGTTAATGGACTAGATTGCTGTTACTGATGAATTTCAATCCGGAATGATTTTAAATCAAATTTAGAAAGAAATCAACGACATCGTCTAAGAGAGCAGTTCTCACCTGGTTTTGTCTCAGGCCCCAGATTATACATTGGACATAAAGTGGTAACCCAACACAGTACTACCAAATGTAACCTGTTTTTAAAGTAATCTGGGTCATGTTTACTCTTACCTTGCATAGTTGTTCAAGGTTGACATGTCACACAACCAACCCATGTTGGCATCTGCCTAATTTGGCTGATGAATGAATTTGCACTGACAAACTGAGAGATGAATTAGCATCACAAAACTTTAGACTTCAAATATTAACAAACAGGAAAATGATTCTATCTCCCTTTTAAATATTGAAAAGCCAATTTACTTTGCAATCCTACCTATGCATGATTATTTGGTAAATTGCATTTTCAGCTGCTGTATGCAATCCTTTCAGAACAGAGGTTAAACTAATTTTTGGGTGAAGACACTCCGCTTGAGAATCACTGATCTAGAAGCATATTAAAAGGATAGTTTACCCCATAATTTTTAGTCTGTCATAATTTACTCTCATATTGTCCCAAACCCATAAGATTTTAAAAAGATATTAGGCAGAATGTTAGCCTCAGTCACCTTCGCACTTACAGTATATTTTTTTCATCCATTCAATGAAAGTAAATGGAGACTGAGGCTGTCACACTGGCTAACATTTCCTTTTGCATTCGACATAAGAAAGAAAGTCCCACGAGTTTTGAACAATATGAGGGTGAGTAAATTATGACAACATTAAACATTTTGGGTAACCTATTCCTGTAAAGTAAATATATGAATAAGCATGGGCTTTGAAGGGAACATTTTCAAGTCGGACTATGATATAAGTGCACCAAACAGCTCCTGCTCAGTTATCCTATTCCATGATAATGATCTATTCTACAGAGAGGACAGAGAATACTCTTACCAATGTCATCACCCTGCTTAAGACAGGAAATTCAGCTCTACTGCTTTACATTAGGCCTGATGTTCATGCATAATAATCCTGTCTTGCTCTTAAAACCTAAAACACACAAACAACTAAAGTAATTTGAAAAAAGTCTTAATTATGTTAATCTGTGCAAACATGAACATTGTAAGCAGCTAAAGTGAGGGAAAGAATGAAATAAATGAAAAGAGAGGAATACAGAGAGCAAGAGGGATTTTGTGAAGGGAGAGAAGATCGGTGGAAGGTTAATGAAGGGGTAAAGTTGTGTTTGCTTAGGCCTTCGTGCAGAGAGGGGGTGAGGAGATCTTTCACAGAGAACCGCACACATGTCCCTCGATTTTACTCGAAGTACTGCACAAACACCCTCCAAATGACAAGGTGACACTGGGAATACACTACTACGTGACCGCCGCTGGAATTGCCTTCATCCGTTTAAGATGACTCCCGCCACTGTGGACACTGTCGCACCATGAGAGATCTGGAGAATCTGCCACGGAGATAGCAGAGATTACCACGGTCTGTGTGTTCAGAGACCTCCCAAGGGTACAATGACAAACCCACACCACTGATAGTATGACAGGAAGAGATCTGATGATGCCTTATAAACTGCCTGTTGTTGCATAACTGCTGTTCCTTAATCGTATAATGATTAAAGAGCTAATTCATCGAAAATGACAATTCTGTCATCATTTGCTCACCCTTATGTTGTTTTGTATGATTTTCTGTCTTCCATGGAACATCAAAAGGTGACGTTAGGCATAATGTCTAGTACTATTACTATTCACTGTATTGATAAAATATGCAATAAAATTGTATGATAAGTGAGACTGATGCTGCCTTCACGTGCTATCAGAATGATCACAAATAAAGTTTCCTACTCAGAAGTTGCACATGAATGACCCCTCAACTTGTAATTAAAACTTGGAATCTGATAATTCGTATACATGAATTTCCTATTTGGGAGGAGACATAAACTTTCAACATGGCAGAGGAGAGAACGGTTTCTGTAGAAAATTACAGGTTTTATTATTTTTTCTAAATACAGCTTATTGTTAGCGTTTGCCATTTCGGTCATATTAATGTATGCATATCAGCAACCGTTTGATGCATGTTGTACATTTCTACAGCATACAATACAATAGCTTGTATTTGACCAAAAGTGTTAAGTCTAGGTTTAGGTTAACTGAGTAACAATATTATGGTGTCAAAATAAAAGTTCCTCATGAAATAAGTATGAATGAACCTGCCGTCCATGTTTTTTTTTTTTTAGAAAACAAAGCACTTCAATGCAACGTACTCGTAAATACCACATCAGATGTGAGAAGTAGGATAATTCCTATAACACACAAAGGCAACATAACATACTGCCTAACATAAAAGTAATATGTGTCTTATTCTTATTGTCTTATTGAGAAAACTAAGTCTAATTTTGTTTTGCTTGCTCGCTTGTTTACCTGTCCACTTGGAATTTTTCCACTTTGTCCATCTCAGTTACGTTTTGGCCTCATCACCAACCTTGTTAATGCAAATAAAATGCTTATTTGAATGCAGTTAGCCACGAGAGGGCATATGTTGCAGCAATTTTAACACTGCAAGATGTTTTCTCAGGCATGATGAGAAGACAGCAATAATATAAGCAGATAATAGTTACTTTTATTTTTATCAATACTAATCGGAATAAACAACGGTTCCACTGAGTAATGTAGTTCACTAGCCTAACTCTAGGCTATTTATGGTTGATAAGCATTAATGTAAAACATGCGGTTACAGGTTTGCAATCATCTGCATTTTATAATGGCTTCAAGTGTGGCTCATACTATGTGAATTTAGAGGAACTATTTGTTTCATAAAAATAAATGGTGGTAAACTAGTTTCACGTAAGGACACAACAGTCTGTGCTGGTAATTCACACCTTAAAGGAATATTCTGGGTTCACTACAAGTTAAGCTCAATCGACAGCATTTATGGCATAATGTTGGTTATCACAAAAAAAAAAAAAAAATGTAAGTTTAAAAAATTCCTGAGGCATTTTAATGTACAATCTGTAATTTTACAAAATCACTTATATACATTTTTCTGTTAAAAACTGTTTATTTTGTGAGCTGTAAAGTTATTTAAATTGTTGTTTTAAAGTTCAAAATTTTTTAGGGTTCCAACATTACACGGAAAATGTTAGTAAGAAATGTAATTACACTAAAAATTATGTTAGCACATATATATGTTTACATCTTATGGCCATTCTTTTGAAACGGTGAGTGTTTTAAAAGATGTTTACGGATTGGCCCCATTCACTTTCAATGTAAGTGCCTCGCTGTAACCCAGATGTTTTTTTTTTAAAGAAAAGAAGGGACAAGAAGGGAAGGGGCTTGTGCCTGCTGACAAAAGAAGGGGCTTTTCGCAGTGAAAACGTTTATTTTGCTCAAGCCAGATATCAGCATTAATCCTGCCTCTAATTTGAAGAAACATATCAAGGTAAATTTCATATTTCTGCTCAGTAGATTCTGTGTGTCTATAATGTAGCCTGTAATTTATCTATCTATAACTGAAATTATTGGGCTGCTGTGAGAGATTAATGCAATGTTATCAATAGTGATGGCCAATACAATGATCTAGATGTTTATCAGAAAAAGATAGATGTCTTCGATCAAACTTTTGAGTAGTTTTATATATTTAGCCTATGTTTTACATCTAGAACAGGGGTTTTCATTACATCAGTCGCAGTAGCAAGAGCACTACTGGTTGGTTGATCTAGATGAAATATAAAAGATTAACTTTTTATTTCCTGAAGTCTGTAGCTGCGTGTTGTTTGATTGGCAGGCGGCTAATGTTTGAGCGCTAATGAGGTTACGGACCTAAATGATCAAATACACTTTATAATTCTGCCTAAGCCCATTTTGATGAGGATTTAATAATGAACACAGTCTTTTATGTCTAAAGTGAATTTAAACAATGGGAAAAAAAAGCATATTTGCATCAAAATGTCAGACTTGAAGTGTACATGTAACCGAATTGAGCACTTTCTAGTATGTCATATAAAGGCTATTAATCAAACAACATTAACAAGGAAATGAAAAACCCACTCACTACTTTTGGCTGAATAATTTTAGTGGCTTTAAAAGTATGAATGTAATAGAATAAAACAGTGACATTTTTAAGAATAATGTTTTTTTTTAAATATTGTTAGTTTTTTAATAATACTGACCCCTGATGTAGAGAGTGTGTTAATTGGTATTATAAATTACCAGGAAAGTAGAGATGATAAAACAATTTATAAAGTATAGAGAAATACTTCAGCAGAGCATTCCACCAGACACAAACTTTTTGCATCATGCAATAGAATGAGAACGTCATGGTTAGTGTCGTAACCTCCGTTCCCCGAGGGAGGGAACGAGATGTTGTGTCGAATTAAGTGACACAAGGGGTCTTCCTTGGATGCCGAATGGTACCTTTGAACATGAGAAAAGGCCAATGTCAAGTTGGCAGACAGAACTGGCATACCCCGCCCCGGACATATGAGTATAAAGGGAAGCAGGGCAACGAATGCCAGTCAGGATTTTGCACTGAGATCTAGGTCTTTACAGTGCTAGGTCTAGTGCTGTGGCAGGAGGGACCCAACGTCTTGTTCCCTCCCTCGGGGAACGGAGGTTACGACAGTGACCATGATGTTCCCCTTCTGTCACTCACTCAATGTTGTGTCAAATGAAGTGACACAAGGGGTCCATAAAAAAGCGCCACACACTGACTGTGTTGCGTGACTGTCGAAACAGGTGCACAGCAGGCTATTGCATAGGCTATTCCTGTACCGTCTGCACGTAGCCCTCCCCAATGCCCCCAACTCTTTTTTTTTGCATACCTTAGGTTTCCCGCACCCCTGAGGGGGGAAAAAAGGTGTTACATGCCTAGCATGGGAGCAAGCCCAGCAGCCGCGGACTTCTCACTCACTATGTCTCTCACATAGGACGTGATCTTAAGTCGGGGAAGGCAGTCTTTCCCTGGGGGGGAGCAGGAGATAGCATGTCGGGAGCAGAAGGCTGTCCCGAGGCTAGGGTGCTGAGAGAAGACTCGAAGCCGGCTCTGCGCACCCAGCAGGGGGCGGATTTAGAGACTGAGGAAGAGGCCTAAGGGGGCGTCTTCAGAACTCGTAAGCGCTGGCGTGCTGGGGCTGTAGGCGAGGCCGGAGGCAAGGTAGTTGTCCAGTCTGCAAATTACCTATTCTTTCAGGAGGGAAAGACCCTGCGGAGGCCATGCCCTGCCCAGTTTTAGGGGGAGGTACTGCGTAGCAAATACACAATGAGGGTTGTGAAGCCGGACGTGGGATATGGCACAGTGGTAGGTCCAGCCTAATGAGGGGGGACTCTACAAGCACGATGGCTGGGGCAGCCGGCCTGCCCACGGAAACGCGGGTACGCTGACAAGGGGGACTGTACCATGGAGAATACATCAGGGGGAGTTGGCCTGAAGAGGGAACTATGCCTGCGGAGCCCCACCTCAGTACAGAGCATTTTATACTCGTAGTGGGTCTGGCCGCGAATTGCTCTGCTAAATTCATGGGCCAGAGGGCTATGGAGGAGAAGCATCCAGGCAGTGACGCTCAGTGGCTGACCTGGGACAGAAGGCGCACTGGATCAACTTGGTGATGGGCGCAAGGTGCAAGCGGAACACCCGGTCGGTTGTGCCGTGTTACGAGTTCTAACGGCTCTGACCTGACAAAACACAGGATGAGACTGACTCAACCTTCAGATTGTAAAACCTGGCAAAGGTATTGGGTGTTGCCCAGCCCGCTGCTCTGTAGATGTCTGCTAGGGAGGTGCCATGGATCAGTGCCCACGAGGATGCCACACTTCTAGTAGAGTGTGCTCGAACCCACAAGGGGGCAGGCATGGGCTGGGTGTGATAGGCTAAGGCAATAGTATCAATGACCCAGTGGGCTAACCTCTGTTTGGAGATGGCGTTCCCTTTCCGCCATCCGCTAAAGCAGACAAAGAGCTGCTCAGAACATCTAAAGCTCTGCATGCGGTGAAAATAGGTACGCAAAGCATGGACTAGACACAGCAATGAAAGGGCTGGGTTTTCCTCCTCCCAAGGCAGCGCTTGCAGATTCACGACCTGGTTCCTGAAAGGGGTCATAGGAACCTTGGGCACGTAGCCTGGTCGGGGTCTCAGGATAACAAAAGAAAGCACCGGACTGAACTCCAGGCAGATGTTGGTTACAGAGAACGCTTGCAGGTCTCCAACCCTCTTGATGGAGGCTAACACGATAAGGAGGGCCATTTTCAGGGAGAAGGCCTTGAGCTCAACTGAATCAAGTGGCTCGAAGGGGGGTCTCTGAAGGCCAAGTACTGCAAGGTACTGCGTCGTGGTGGGCTGCGATAGCAGCTACATACACCTTCAAGGTGGAGGGGGACAGCCTCCCCTCCAGCCTCTCCTGCAGGAATAGAAGCACTGACCGAACTGCGCATCTCTGCGGGTATTCAGCTCGGGTCTTTAGGGCATAGAGTTGCCTGGTGGAGGGAGCTCTGGCTTGGTTGAACATTTCTATGACAGCAGGTAGTAGATACATTAGATCTTCAGCATCCTGTCCAGGGGCCAGACATGGAGGTTCCAGAGGTCTGGGTGCAGATGCCAGAGGTTGCCACATCCCTGAGAAAGAAGGTCCTTCCTCAGTGGAGTTTTCCAGGGAATTTTGCACAGCACCGATGCAAGAAGGCTCATTGGGGAAATGTGTACTTGTGCAGCCCCTGGGGCCAGCTATGTGCCAGCGTGTCTGTCCCGAGAGGGGCTCCTGTCAGGAAGTACCAGAGCGGGCAGTGGGATTTGTCTTGGGAGGCAAGGAGATCTATCTGTGCCTTGCCAAATCGGTCCCATATGAGCTGGACCACTTGGGGGTGGAGCCTCCACTCTCCGCTGGGCGAAACCTGTTGTGACAGCGCGTCCACCATTGTGTCGTGGTTGCCAGGGATGTGAGTGGCGAGCAGCGACTTGAGTCGCCCTGGCGATTTATGTACAATACCGTTGTGGTGCTGTCTGAATGGATCAAGAAGTGCTTGCCACGGATTAGTGGGAGAAACTTTAGTAGGGCAAGAATTACAGCCATCAACTCTAGGCAATTGATGTGCCAACACTGCCGGGGTCCTTTCCAGGGGCCAGCGGCAGCGTGCCCATTGCACACGGTGCCCCAACCCTGTCAAGAGGCGTCTGTGGTTACCACGACATGTCTGGACACCCGCTGCAGGGGGACTCCGGTCCGCAGAAAGCAGAGGTCTGTCCAAGGGTTGAAAGTCTGACGGCAGGAAGGGGTGATTGTCACATGGTGTGTGCCGTGGCACAATGCCCATCTCGGGACTCGAGTCTGTAGCCAATGCTGTAGTGGTCACATATGCATCAACCAGAGTGCCTCGGCCGTGGCTGAGGATGCCATATGCCCCAGGAGCCTCTGGAATTGTTTTAGAGGAACCGCTGTGCCAGGCTCGAAGCGTGCGAGGCACCTGAGCACTGACTGAGCGCGCTCGTTGGTGAGCCGCGCTGTCATTGAGACTGAGTCTAACTCCATTCCGAGAAAAGAAATGCTCTGAACCGGGTCAAGCTTGCTCTTTTCCCAGTTGACCTGAAGCCCTAGATGGCTGAGGTGCCTGAGCACCTGGTCCCTGTGGGCATATAGTAACTCTCGAGAGTGGGCCAGGATGAGCCAGTCATCGAGGTAGTTGAGTATGCGGATGCCCACTTCACTTATGGGGCAAGAGCGGCCTCTGCGACCTTCGTGAAGACGTGAGGGGACAGGGACAGGCCGAAGGGGAGGACCTTGTACTGATACACCTGGCAGTCGAACGCAAACCGTAAGAAGGGTCTGTGTCACGGCAGAATGGAGAAGTGGAAGTACGCGTTCTTCAGGTCTACCGCCGCGAACCAATCTAGCTGGCGAACGCAGGTGAGAATCTGTTTCTGCGTGAGCATTTTAAACGGGAGTCTGTACAAAGCCCGGTTGAGGACTCGCAGGTCCAAGATTGGTCGCAACCCGCTGCTTTTCTTAGGTACTATGAAGTAAGGGCTGTAGTAACCCTTCTTAATCTCGGCTTGAGGGACGGGCTCTATCGCATCTTTGAGGAGCAGAGTGGAGATCTCTGCTCATAAGGCACTGGCTTGTTGGCTGCACACAAGAGTGGAGTGAATACTGCTGAAATGAGGCGAGAGCTGGGTGAAATGAATCGCATAGCCGAGTCGGATGGTCCAGGCCAACCAGCGCGACTGATTGGGAAGTGAGAGCCATGCATCCAAACTCTTTCCAAACCGGCTTTGCAGCGGGGTGAGCAGGTAATAATGCGTCGGGAGGCAAAAAAGCTTCCTTAGGCTTGGGTGCTGAGAAAAGACTCAAAGCACTTACATCCCTCTGCGCACCTGGCAGGGGGCGGTTTAGAGACTGAGGAAGAGGTCCTAAGGAGGCGTCTTCGGAACTCGTCAGTGCTGGCCTGCCGGGGCTGAGCAGTCGTGGGGCCGGAGGTGAGGGAGCTGTGTCCGAGGAACCGGGACTGTAGAGTTTTAGGGCAGGGATGCCTTGAGAATGGCGTACACCGGCTGGATGACAACCCAGAGAGGGTATGGCAAATGAAAATAAGGAAAACAAGGATTCTCCACCCTGGTCTTGGTACCATCTCTGGAGTGAACATCCGACTGCCTGGGTTGCCCATCTCAGGAGCGCTTCAGAGACTTTGTGGTCCGGGAAGGGGTCCTGGAGATGGGGGGCGTATGCCACCTGCAAGGTGCTCGACACTGGAGCTGAGAGCTGGGCCCAGGTTGCGGAGCTGCCTGCCATTGTTTGTTCGCAGGGGGATGCCCTCGGCAAGCAGGCGTTGTGCGGGGCGAGCTAGATGGGCAGCTCCGCAGCATGATGTGTGAAATAGCCTCCGTCTGCTTCTTCACCACCAAGAACTGCTGAGCGAAGTTGTCGATGGTGTCGCTAAAGAGGCCAAGTTGGGAGACGGGGGCATTGAGAAACTTAGCCTTGTCAATGTCACGCATCTCGACCATGTTCAGCCAAAGGTGGCTGGACCATGAGGGTGGCCGTTGCCCGCCAAAGTGCGGCCATCGCCCGCCCAAGTGCCTGCACTGTGACCATCGTGGCTTTGAGAGCATGGTCGGTGAGAGCGCAGTTCCTGCAGCACATCGGGATTGGGACTACCCAGGTGCAGATCTTTAAGAGCCTTGGCTTGATGGACCTGTAGGAGAGCCATGGCATGCAGGGCGGAGGCGGCCTGTCCGGCGGCGCAGTAGGCTTTGGAGGTCAGTGATGACGTCGTCATACAGGCTCTAGAGGGGAGAACCGGGCAGTCCCGCCAGGTGGCGGCGTTCTCTGGATGGTTCGCAACAGCCCTATCCACCTGGGGGACTTCTGTGTACCCGTGGGCTACTCTGCCATCCAAGGTAGTGAGAGCAGACGAGCGAGGGGGTTGGTTATGGGCAGTGAAATGTGCCCTCCACGACCACGTCAGCTCGTCATGCACTTCCAGGAAGGATGGTACTTGGTGTGCACAGGGGGGTGTGGCTGTGAGTGGCACTAGGCGCCGAGGTACCATTCGTCAAGCCGTGAAGGCTGTGGGGAGGACGGGGGGTTCCAGTCCAAGTCCACGCTCACAGCAGCCTGGGAAAGCATGTCGGCCATCTGCGCATCTGCCTCCGACTGGGTGGGCCTGGACACGCCTGGACACACTCCGATGCAGTGGTGATGTCATCATCCAAGCCCGGGGGCTCGAGGGAGAATTCCATCTGGCCGCGAGGCGATTCACACTCATCCCGAGCCCGGACGGAAGCACACAAGTGTGTCGGGGGGCGGGTGGTTCATGGGGATTTACCCGGCGAAACCAAGCCTCTCATCATCCCCATATCGCCTTCATCGCCAGCCGGGTCGTCCTCAATCACGGTGGAAGAAGGAGCGACGTGGGGGGCGGCTGAAGTGGCATTCACCTTCAGGAAGGAGAGCCGCGACCGCAACGTTGCCATAGTCATGTTCTCGCAGTGAGAACATGAATCATCCACGAACGCCGCCTCAGTGTGATCGCTACCCAGGCACATGAGGCAGCGTCTGTGGCCCTTGTTCTTGGAAAGAAATCGACCGCATCCAGGAACAACACAGGGGCGGAAAGGCATCTTGAAAAAGATGCGTCCTGATAAGGACAATCAACGCCGCTGTGTATTGCTCTTTTTGAGTGGAAAACTCAGACTCTTTTAGGAGGAGGCACTCTTTTAAACAGAAAGCGCTGTCGAAGCACCCAGGGGCGTGAACTGCACAGCGTGCAGAGAGAGAGAGACGCCAGCTGGAAATGCGCCGTGCGGATCCAACAGCAATGCTTCTCGCTGGTAGAGGTGAGTGGAACAGGAGTGAAACTTGCTGCACAACCATTTGGCTCCAAAGAACTATTTTTTGGCTTAAAAGATACAATAACTAAATCATTGTGGAACATTGTATCTCAAAAGGAGGACAATGTGGCCCCCCATGTGCTACTAAAAGAAATAATTCACACAAAAATGAAAATTATCTTATCATTTACTCACCCTCATGCTATCTATGACTTTTTCTTCAGAATCAAAATTAAAATCTTTAGAAGAATATTTCAGCTCTGTAGGTTGATTCAATGTAAGTGAAGGGGTGCCAAAATGTTGACGCTACAAAATGCACATAAAAGCAGCATACAAGTAATACATACAACTTCAGTGGTTTAATCCCTGACTTCAGAATTGATATGACAGGTGTGGGTGAGAAACAGATCAATATTTAAGTCCATTTTTGCTATAAATTCTTCTCTCTGCCCAGTAGGTGGTAATATGCATGAAGAATGTGAATCACCAAAAACGTCTAGGTTACGTATGTAACCTCCAATCCCTGATGGAGGGAACGAGACGTCGTGTCGAAGAAGCGACACTAGGGGTCTCTATTGAGCGCCGAAAGATACCTCTGATCTATGAAAAAAGGCCAATGAGAGTTGGCGAACAGTATTTGCATACTCCGCCTCCGGATACGGATATAAATACGCTCGTTCATTCAGGATTTTTCTGAGGAGCAGGGAGTGTACCGGGCACCTCAGCGGCTCGGCTCAGAAACATGGCCGGGAAGACACGACGTCTCGTTCCCTCCATCAGGGAACGGAGATTACATACGTAACCTAGACGTTCCCCGTCTGTCGCTCACTTCGACGTCGTGTCGAAGAAGCGACACTAGGGGTCCACTTCAAAACTCGCCATGCGCTGAGCCGTGTACGTGTACTGCTTACACAGAAGCGGGCAGGTATTTCTACGTGCACAGCGACCAACTGTGTTCAGACTGCACGTACTCTTCCCCAATGCCCCGAAAGAGTCGTCAGAATCCTTTTGGTCACCCTAGGGGGGAACAAGGTGACGCTCCCAACTAGGGAACGGGCCAAGCCTGGCTGGGCCTCTTTTCTCTCTATGTTTTCTCGGCATAGAGCAAGAGCAGCCGGGGCCCTTACCGCATTGAGGGAAGGGGTCTTATCCGAATTCCTATTCTTTCAGGGGGAAAAGACCCTGTGGAGGCCACACCCGCCCAGCAGGGGAGGTAAAGGTGGCAAAATACATCACATGGCCACTTTGGGCATGTGGGAAGAAATGGCGCGGTGGTAGATCCAACCTCGAGGAGGAGGGAGTTGCTACAACATGGTGACCGGAGGGCAGCGAAGGACTGCCTAAGGGAGACGCGGGTCAGCTCGCAAAGTGACCGTACCGCGGAAATACACACAGGAGGAGTGCTGTAGGAGGCCTGATCTGTGGAGCACCTATTCCAGTAGGGGTAGCCGGAGGTACCCGTAGTGGACTGGGCCGGCAAGTTCCTCCGCTGAACTGTTGCGGGCCCGAGAGGGCTAGGGAGGAATCAACCAGGGACCTAAGCCCTCTGGAATAGAAGCGCACTGTTCTGCCTCGGAGAGGGAAACGGCGCTGGAAACAAGCGATTCACCCGGTCAGATCGTCGGCGTGTACCGAGTTCTACGGGCTCGGACCTGAGAGAACACAGGACGAGACTGACTCAACCCTGAGATTGTAAAACCTCGTAAAGGTGTAAGGTGTTGCCCAGCCCGCAGCTCTACAGATGTCCGCTAGCGAGGTGCCTCTAGCCAGTGCCCATGAGGATGCCACACTCCTAGTAGAGTGGGCTCGAACCCACAAAGGGGGTGGCACAGCCTGGGTGTGATAGGCCAACTGAATGGCCTCCACCACCCAGTGAGACAGCCTCTGTTTGGAAACAGCATTCCCTTTCTGCTGTCCTCCAAAGCAGACAAAGAGCTGCTCAGAGCGCCTAAATCTCTGGGTGCGTTCCAGGTAGGCACGCAAGGCACGTACCAGACACAGCAGTGAGAGGGCTGGGTCTGCCTCCTCCCGGGGCAGCGCTTGTAGGTTCACTACCTGATCTCTGAAGGGTGTGGTAGGAACCTTGGGCACATAGCCCAGTCGAGGTCTTAGGATCACTCCAGGCAAGTGTCGTTGGTAGAGAACGCTTGCAGGTCCCCGACCCTCTTGATGGAGGCGAGCGCGATCAGCAGGGCCGTCTTTAAAGAGAGAGCCCTGAGTCCAGCTGATCCTAGCGGCTCGAAAGGGGATCTCTGAACTGGAGTGAGCTTGCTCTTTTCCCAGTTGACCTGAAGCCCCAAGCGGCTGAGGTGCCTGAGCACCTGGTCTCTGTGAGCGCATAGTGATTCTCGCGAGTGGGCCAGAATGAGCCAGTCATCGAGGTAGTTGAGTATGCGGATGCCGGCTACTCTGAGCGGGGCAAGAGCTGCCTCTGCGACTTTCGTGAAGACGCGAGGAGACAGAGACAGGCCGAAGGGGAGGACTTTGTACTGATACGCCTGACCATCGAATGCAAACCGCAGGAAGGGGCGGTGTCGAGGCAGGATGGAGACGTGAAAGTACGCGTCCTTCAGGTCTACCGCTGCGAACCAATCTAGATGCCGGACGCAGGTTAGAATGTACTTCTGCGTGAGCATTTTGAACGGGAGTTTGTGCAACGCTTGGTTGAGAACTCGCAGATCCAAGATTGGTCGTAAGCCGCCGCCTTTCTTGGGCACGATGAAGTACGGGCTGTAAAAACCCTCCATCTCGGTTGGAGGGACAGGCTCTATCGCGTCTTTGGCCAGAAGAGTCGCGATTTCCACGCGCAGGGACTGGGCGTGATCGCCGTGTACTGCAGAGAAGCGGACGCCCATGAAGGGGGGCGGGGGCCTGGCAAACTGAATTGCGTAACCGAGTCGGATGGTCCTAGCCAGCCAGCGAGATGGGTTGGGAAGTGAAAGCCATGCATCCAACCTCTGCGCTAGGGGCACCAAGGGGACGATTAATTTTGACGTACCCGGCGGGGCTTCGCAGCGGGGCGGAGCAGGTAGGGCAGCGTTGGGCGGCAACGGGGCGACCTGCGGCTGGGGTGCTGAGAAGCACTTACCTTGCACTTACAAACACCCGGCAGGGGGCGGGTTAGCGACTGAGGAGGAGGTCCGTAGGCGTCCTCTGGACTCGTCGGAACCGGCTGGCCGGGGAACAGTCGTGGGGCTGGAGACGGGTGGTGAGAATGGCATTTGCGGGCCAGGTGACCCAGAGACATAGGAAATCGCTCTTTTATTGAGAATGTGGGTACCGCACCCCCATCTAAGGGGGGGCGGCAAATTAAATTGTTTAACAACAAAAGATTCTCCTCCTGGCCCTCCACCGGGGGACGGAGCGGTCTTACTACCTCCGGAGCTAACGTCTGTGTCGCTGGGTCGTCCGTCTCAGGAGCCTTACGGGTCCTCGAGGGAGTCCGGGAGACGGGGGGCGTCTGCTTCCTGCGGTGTGCTCGACGCTGGGGCTGAGAGCTGGGCCCGGGTTGAGGCGGAGCAGGTTTCTTAGCCGCAGGGGGACGCCCTCGGCGAGCAGACGGGGCAGTGGCCTTGGCGGCAGGTTTGCAGCGAGGCAGGATATGTGAGATGGTCTCCGTCTGCTTCTTCACCGCGGAGAACTGCTGGGCGAAGTCCTCGCAGCATCAAGTTCAAAAGCGAACTTTGTCGGCCTCGCGCATCTCGACCAGGTTGAGCCAAAGATGACGTTCCTGGACCACAAGGGTGGCCATCGCCTGTCCGAGTGCCTGCACGGTGACCTTCGTGGCTCTGAGGGCGAGGTCGGTCGCTGAGCGCAGTTCCTGCAGCACATCGGGGTCAGGGCTACCCTCGTGCAGATCTCTGAGTGCCTTGGCCTGGTGGACTTGCAGGAGGGCCATGGCGTGCAAGGCGGAGGCGGCCTGTCCCATGGTGGTGTAGGCTTTGTGGTTAAACGAGGACGCAGTCCTACAGGCCTTGGAAGGGGGGTACAGGGCGCCCGCGCCAGGTGGTAGGGTCACCGGGACAGAGATGGAGCGCAACCGCCCTATCCACCTGGGGAATCGCCGTGTACCCGTGGGCCTCTCCGCCGTCGAGGGTAGCGAGAGCGGACGAGCAGGGCTTTTGACGGACGGAGAGCGGGGCTCTCCATGACGACGTCAGCTAGTCATGCACCTCCGGGAAAAACGGGACCGGGGGGGCGTGGCTGTGAGTGGCGCCCAGACCCCAGGAACCAGTCGTCCAACCGTGACGGGGGTGTGGGGAGGGTGGAGGTTTACAGTCCAAACCCACCCCGACGGCAGCCCGGGCAAGCATGTCGGACATCTGCGCATCCGCCTCAACCTGGGCGTGCTGGCCCGAAGGCGGCAGCCCAGGGGAGGAGTCAGCATCAGACACCGCGCTCTCCGATGGAGCGGTGAGCTCATCAGCTTCGAGCTCTAGAGGATAGGCAAACCGGCCCGGAGGCGAGTCGCCATTACCTCGAGACTGGACGGAGGTCAGCGAGCGTGTCGGGGCCGGGCGGTCCGAGGGGGCGTACCCGGCGGAGCTGCACCCACTGCCCTCCCCAAATCGCCTCCAGCGCCAACCGCATCATCCTCAATCCCGTGGGAAGAAGGAGCGATACGGGGGGCGGCAGGAGTGGCGTGCTTTCTGTTGAAAGCGAGCCGCGACCGCAACGCTGCCACGGTCATATTCTCGCAATGAGAACATGAACCGTCCACAAACGCTGCCTCGGTGTGATCGGCGCCCAGACACACGAGACAGCGCCTGTGGCCGTCAGAAGCGGAGAGCACTCTACCGCATCCAGGAACTACACAGGGTTTGAATGGCATCTTTATAAAGACGCGCCCTGAAAAGGGCGTTCAACACCACTGTGTATTGCTCTTTTAGAGAAATAAACTCTTTACGAGAAAATTGCTCTTTAATAACTCTTTTGACACTGCGTTGTTGAAGCGCTCAGGGGCAAACTGCACACCGGCAGAGAAGAGAAAAGCCGCTGAAGGTGCGCCGTAAATCCAACAGCAGCAGCGCGTCAGAGGATCAGAAGCAGGGTAAGTTGTGTGTAGCACAGCAGACAGCATTCACACGACCATCGGCTCTGAAGAAAATTACTGAATGAACGAGCGTATTTCTCTCGCCTTTATATCCGTATCCGGAGGCGGAGTATGCAAATACTGTTCACCAACTCTCATTGGCCTTTTTTCATAGATCAGAGGTATCTTTCGGCGCTCAAGAGAGACCCCTAGTGTCGCTTATTCGACACGACGTCGAAGTGAGCGACAGACAGGGAACAAAAGAAGAAAGTGAAAATTAAAGTGGAGATTGACCAAGCAGGAAGGAGAATTAGTAAAAAAGGAATTACATATTGATCTGTTTCTCACCACATCTTTCATATCGCTTCTGGAGACATGGATTAAACCCCTGGAGGCACATGGAATAGACTACTTTTATGCTGATTTATGTGATTTGTGGAGCCCCTCAAAATTTTAGCACCGATTCACTTTCATTGTATGGGCCAAAAGAGCTGAGATATTCTTCTAAAAATCTTCATTTGTGTTCTGCAGAAGAAAGTCATACACGTCCAGGATGGCATGAGAGTGAGTGAATGATGAGAGAAATTTAAATTTTTAGGTGAATTATTCCTTTTTAAGCAAGATGTAGCCCCTGTACCAAACAACTTTTCCTATGCCTTCTCTACATCCTCTTTTGTGCAGGACATGACATGCCATGTGATCCTGCTTATGTGATGCCCCAATTGTTGGTTCATCACAAATGATGAAATTAATATTGTTTCTGTATGTAAAAATACATTGAGGGAATGGTGGTTCTGCCAGATTTGTTTTGATAACGTTTTGCATGGTTAATCATGAAATGAAATTGCGATGTTCACCCGCGATTGGATGATATATATGTCCATTTACAGTGTTGATTTGAAGGTGAATATGTTCAAATGTCTTTATATTAGTTCATATAATGTTTAGTTCACTTTAAAAATGCATGCGTGTGGTCTAAAATGGGTTAAACACTTCATATTTGAAAACATGTTTTGATATAATTTATTTCATTTGAACTGAGTGAAAGCTCTGAAAGTCATGCAATTCAACAGCATTTTGAATATGCAAATAAGTAACAGTGATTGGCTGATGGACAGATCTTCATGAAAACACTGTGTATTTGCAAGAAAGAGACTGAAACAGTGAAGATTTGCATAAAGAAAAACAATTTTTTGTGACAATTTATCTTTTTGACATTTGTGTTTTTTCTAATGTGAACATTTTGGAAAAATATATAACCCAGCAAGACCAGATCTGATCACACGCACATTGTTGTCCGATGATTATTCCACCATTCCACAGATTGCTGGGAATGCTAAACTGTTAGCGGATATTGTGATCCTGTACCCGCTATACTTTTTTGCATTCCTTGCATTGTTGGAACATGTTTTATGCACAACAATATCACTCTGTCGGCATTAAGGGAAATTTAGATCCTACCCATAAACTGATTTTAATGTAATTGTTTCATACATTACAATATAAAATGGTGATCAGTGTATTGAAAGTAACATTTTAATCTTTCCATTTCTGTTATCATGTCTCCCTTTTATTTTTTGGAATCAGATTCATGTAGTGTTTGTCATAGATAGGTGATGTATTTTAAAAGTTGGCATACAGTGTTCATTGTAATGGGGCATAGGTTTTGCAACTCAGTACCCAATACTCACTCCTCATGAGTACTTTTAAATGAGCTACTCTTTTTCTGTTACTTGAGTTGTTTTAGGACAGCTAATTTTACTCACACAAAATCTTTTGGGAAGTAACAGTACTTCTACTTGAGTATGATTTTTCAGTACTCTTTCCAACCCTGGTGTTAATACATTTTTGTGGTAATCAACATTATGCTACAAATACTATCAATTGAGCTTAACTTGTATTGATCTGGAAATATTCCTTTAATTGATTCTTCATGAAGTCCCACCTTAAAAGCATATCTGACCAATTATACCTTATCAACTGTTGCCATCCACCATTTTTATTTCATTTGCTTGCTATTTTCCAATTAGTCTATTTTTTGTAAATGTAAAAAAAAAAAAAAAAAAAAAAGTAAAACTTTGTTGCCAGGTCACTTGTAATAGTGACATGAGGTATGCAGAGTGGAATACACCCAGTGTATTCTCGATAACAGCATGCTATGAATGAAAATGCATTGGCCCTCATTCCAAAATAGACATGCATTACATTATGGAAGACACATACATTCGCTACAAGGCTAATTAAAGCTTATAACTTAACGTTATTTCATTTATGTATTGATTCAGGTCATAGTAATATCGATAGTAAATAAACAGTTAACAGCATTAAAATGAGTGTGTTATGAGACGTTATGAGTAGTTCTGTTCACTTACACTAACGTTATCAAATTAAGTTTTTCTCTTTTCAAGTGACTGTGATAATAGTTTGCCTCAATTCTGATTCACAGTTTCCAGTTTTCAATGAAATAACTGTTTAATTTAACAATTTGTTTAACAAATAGCTCATGATTAATATGCCTTTCAGTGTCATTTTTCCTTCCAGCACATGTAATGATATTGTCAATTACGTTTATGAGAATATTTTGCCTAAAACAGTGATGCTCAAGACACATCACATTCCTTCTTATGGGAAGTTCTGCAAAGCTTGTCAGAGCAAGCAGCGGTAACCAAGGGGGGCAGAGCTTAGAGAAGGGTCAAAAGAAAGTCTTTACATTAATAAAGAAGCAGCAATATTCCATACAGTGCATGAGCAGGATGTGAATTGTTTGATATGCAGTGGTAACCACTTTTCCTTCAGTGTTTATTACATTTAATGACATCACACGTCAGAAAGGTCTATAGCCACTAGGCATTGCGTATGTGCTTATGTGACAGAATTCTTAAATGCATAAGAATTTACATTCTTATGCATTTGGCAGACCCTTTAATCTAAACTGACTTATATGGCACTTTCAGACTAGAGCAATTAATTTTTTATTAGGCACTGAAAGTGCGAAAACCCTATTATTCTTCTAAAGATTATATATATTTTTTGTATTATAATTTTTCTTTTCAAGGTTTTCGGTACTTTTGGGCTACATAACGTGTAAAAACTCTTTAAAGTTTGCACACACATCAGCGTCGTTGGGGCTCTGTAGCACCACCTACAACATGGATATTTTCTGGGGGGCTCTGTAGCACATCCTTTTTGAGCTACAGTCACCAAACTTTGTACACTAATAGATCTCATCAAGCCTGACAACTTTCACACTTACAGTCATATGCTCTGCCCAACAGAAAGTTGACAATTTTGGATTGTTTGAAAAATTCATGCTCTGGATTTCCAAAAACTCCTCCTAGGGATTTAATGTAACAGATGCCAAATGTGGGTGACATCATGCCAAGACACTGACACTGCTAAATTGTGAAAGGATTTTTACAGTATCGAACGGTGTTGCCATGGCGAAGCAATAAAATAACTTAAAAGAATTGGAATAAGGAAATGTCTTATATCTTCTGCGTGCATGGTGTAATTTACAAAACAATTGAGCATAATGTTTGTCCTTGCATGCTGATCACATTTATGTGGCTATTGTGGGTCATGGTCATAGCGCCACCAACTGGTGAAAGGAAGCGTGTCACTTTTGAAATATATTAACCTGTTATTTTAACCTGAATTGTTTAAAAAAATAATAATAATATCAAGACAGTGCAGATTAAAAAATCTGAAGGGATTCTTGATATCTTGAATACTGTTGCCATGGCAATGCATTATATGTCATAATTCCTTTTTGTGTATATTCACATGTTTTGAGGTATTTGGCATGCTTGAATTTTCAAGTTTATTGTTAATAAACATATTATTTTTATATAAATAAAATATAATAAAAATATCAACTGAAATGTAAAAATACTAGAAAATTAAAGCTATCTGTCTAACCCAGTTCTGAGTGGCAATCACAAGAAATGTCCAATAGAGGACAGCCAAGATCCATTGTTGAATGATTCCCAACTCTCCCTTTCAGATCTCTAGAAGGGATCCCTCTTTAGTCAACTTCTGTTGTGCAGTCTGTTATGTATGACTAAGTATGTGTAACTAAGTTCCTCAGTTAACTATGTTTATCAAAAGAATGACATATAAACATTCTTCCATGCTCCAAGCCCTCCATGGCTCCTTGCTCCAAGCCCACCACCACCAATGAGCCAGCGCCCACACCTGCCATGTCCAACGAGCCAGTGCCCATGCCTGTAGCATAAACCGTCCCAGAGCTAATGTCTGTGGCCTCACCCGCTTCCGTGACTACACTCCCAGCTGTCCGGAAAAGGAGAAGGAAAAGGATACCTTCTCCCCAGTCTGCCCATGCTCAAAACCACAGAGGTCTTTCGCCAGTCGCTACCAGTCTCACGACCACTGAGGTTGTTCCCCTCTCGCTGCAAGTACTCACGACCACGGAGGTCATTCCCCAGTCGCTGCCAGCTCTCTTCAAGCCTTCCATGACTCAGCCTTCCATGGCTTCTCCCCTCGAACTTCCCATGGCTCTGCCTTCCGTGGCTCCGCCCCTTAAGCCTCTCCTGTCTCCGCCTGCCTTCGTCGAGCCTCTCCTGTGTCCGCCTGCTTTCAAGCCTCTCCTGGCTCCACCTGCCTTCATCGAACCTTTCCTGGCTCCCCCCTCAGAGTCTTCCATGGCTCTGCCCTCTCCCCCAAAAACTCAGCAGTTCCACCCACCCCTCCAATGACTTCTCCTCCAGCAGTTCAGCCCACTCCTCCAAAGACTCCTCTTCCATTGGTTCCGCCTGCTCCTCCAGAAACTCCTCCTCCAGCGGTTCTGCCCGCTCCTCCAGAGACTTCTCCTCCAATGGTTCCATCCGCCCTCCCAGAGACTCCTCTTGCAATGGCTCTGACCACCCCTCCTCCAGCAGCACCAACACCTGACCCAGTCCCTGCCCTTTGGCTGCCCCCCAGGCCTCCTGACCAAGTCCCGGCCTTGTGGCCACCTCCCAGGCCTCCTGACCCTGTCCCCACTCTGTGGCCACCTTCCAGGCCTCCTGATCCATTTCCGGCCCTGTAGCTGCCTCCCAGGCCTCCTGACCCAGTCTTGGACCTGTGGCCTTCTCCCAGGCCTCCTGAGCCAATCTCAGAACTCCGGACCCAGTCTCTACCCTGATGTGGCCCCCCCCAGACCTTGGGCCAAATCCTTACCCTGGAGTCTCCTCCCTGACCACCTGGTCATCTTCTGGGTCTCCTTCACCACCTGTATCTTCCTGCCCTCCTCAACCATCTTTGGGGCACCAGGAGTTACCCCTTAAAGGGGGGTGAGGTATGTCACAGTCTCCCTCGTGTATCCTAGGTCTCTTATTTTGAAGTGTTTCCCCCAGACTTGGTTTCCCATCATGCACCGCCTTCATCACTTCCATCTGTTCCCCATTGTTCTCACCTCTTTTCCATTCCCTTGTTAGCCCTTGTGTCTGTGTGTATTTGTGTATATATATATATATATATATATATATATATATATATATATATATATATATAGTGAGGAAAATAAGTATTTGAACACCCTGCTATTTTGCAAGTTCTCCCACTTGGAAATCGTGGAGGGATCTGAAATTGTCATCGTAGGTGCATGTCCACTGTGAGAGACATAATCTAAAAAAAAAATCCAGAAATCACAATATATGATTTTTTAACTATTTATTTGCATGATACAGCTGCAAATAAGTATTTGAACACCTGTCTATCAGCTAGAATTCTGACCCTCAAAGACCTTTTAGTCTGCCTTTAAAATGTCCACCTCCACTCCATTTATTATCCTAAATTTGATGCACCTGTTTGAGGTTGTTAGCTGCATAAAGACACCTGTCCACCCCATACAATCAGTAAGAATCCAACTACTAACATGGCCAAGACCAAAGAGCTGTCCAAAGACACTAGAGACAAAATTGTACACCTCCACAAGGCTGGAAAGGGCTACGGGGAAATTCCCAAGCAGCTTGGTGAAAAAAGGTCCACTGTTGGAGCAATCATTAGAAAATGGAAGAAGCTAAACATGACTGTCAATCTCCCTCGGACTGGGGCTCCATGCAAGATCTCACCTCGTGGGGTCTCAATGATCCTAAGAAAGGTGAGAAATCAGCCCAGAACTACACGGGAGGAGCTGGTCAATGACCTGAAAAGAGCTGGGACCACCGTTTCCAAGGTTACTGTTGGTAATACACTAAGACGTCATGGTTTGAAATCATGCATGGCACGGAAGGTTCCCCTGCTTAAACCAGCACATGTCAAGGCCCGTCTTAAGTTTGCCAATGACCATTTGGATGATCCAGATGAGTCATGGGAGAAAGTCATGTGGTCAGATGAGACCAAAATAGAACTTTTTGGTCATAATTCCACTAACCGTGTTTGGAGGAAGAAGAATGATGAGTACCATCCCAAGAACACCATCCCTACTGTGAAGCATGGGGGTGGTAGCATCATGCTTTGGGGGTGTTTTCTGCACATGGGACAGGGCGACTGCACTGTATTAAGGAGAGGATGACCGGGGCCATGTATTGCGAGATTTTGGGGAACAACCTCCTTCCCTCAGTTAGAGCACTGAAGATGGGTCGAGGCTGGGTCTTCCAACATGCCAATGACCCGAAGCACACAGCCAGGATAACCAAGGAGTGGCTCTGTAAGAAGCATATCAAGGTTCTGGCGTGGCCTAGCCAGTCTCCATACCTAAACCCAATAGAGAATCTTTGGAGGGAGCTCAAACTCCGTGTTTCTCAGCGACAGCCCAGAAACCTAACTGATCTAGAGAAGATCTGTGTGGAGGAGTGGGCCAAAATCCCTACTGCAGTGTGTGCAAACCTGGTGAAAAACTACAGGAAACATTTGACCTCTGTAATTGCAAACAAAGGCTACTGTACCAAATATTAACATTGATTTTCTCAGGTGTTCAAATACTTATTTGCAGCTGTATCATACAAATAAATAGTTAAAAAATCATACATTGTGATTTCTGGATTTTTTTTTTTAGATTATGTCTCTCACAGTGGACATGCACCTACGATGACAATTTCAGACCCCTCCATGATTTCTAAGTGGGAGAACTTGCAAAATAGCAGGGTGTTCAAATACTTATTTTCCTCACTGTATATATATATATATATATATATATATATATCCTCAAGTTTTGCATTTCTTTGTCAGTTCTTGTTTTTGCTTTATGAGTTCATGTTTGTTTGTTTCATTTATCATCTTTAAAATCCTGCTTTTAGATCCAGCATTAGATCTCATCTCAGCAACCAGTCATTCTGTTTTCACATCTTCTATTTTAACTTATTCGGTGTAGCCTTTTGTCTATTCCTGCTATGCACACAGTTCATTTTCTCAATCAACTTCAGGAAGAGATGTGTTTGATTTGATGCGGTGAAAGATTACATCTTTAAAAAAATATATGCTTTAATGATACCAAACACGACAAACCAGAAGCGATCACAAATGATGAAGACAGGTGAGAGTCTCCACGCAGCAGTGCAGCACACATCGGCACATCAGACACACAGACATGAAGACAGGCAGGCAGCAGCCCCTCCTAGGCCCTATCCCAGTTGTGTTTTTCTTGGCTTGTGTGGAGGTGAGTGGTGATGAACAAAAGACTAAGCTACCAGTGCCTTGACTTTACAGCTAATTAGCCAAAAGACAAATATAGTACAATTGTATCTTGCTAACATGCATGATTCATGAGCTACTAGCTAATGTAATGTAAAGTTAGCTAAAGTTTAGCTAAGGCAATATATCATGGCCATACAGGCTAATGTACTGTACTTAATGGAGACACTACAGTAAAATTTGTGTCTAATAACGTCATCAAATTGTCAAATTGCTATGCAAATTAGGCGTTAACTAATTAAAATGTGCTAATTTGCATACATTTGACAAGGCAATACAGAATAGGATACACAAAATAAATTAAGTTGTATACAGTAGATTTATGCAAAATATAGTATATGACAATATGACAAAAAATATATTTTTATATGTTTTTTTAAACACTTATAGAATTTAAATGAGTACATAAATGCTCAAATATATTAACTCTAATTGTATTTGTTTGGATATGGCCAGTGGCGATTTCTCATGGCCAGCAAAGCTTCTTTGTTGGCGTAACATGCCTAATAAATACATTTGTGATTTTTTTTTCTGTTAAAATAAACATCATAACACATAATAACTTAAGAGTTAATGACTTACATCAAAAGTCTTTTCCCCTGAATTGTTATGTTTAAATATGCAGATTAGCTTGTTTTGGTCAATTTAGAAGAAATCTACAGATGCAAACATAGGTTAGTAGGCTTAAAACAAACACCATCTAAATGTGTTTTTTTTTTTTTAAGTTTTCTTTCCATTAGAGTAAAAGAAGACATGGAAGCAAAATAGACCAAAATCTCAATATTTTGTAGAAATCTGTTGAGTATGAAACAATTGCGTGAGTGTGAGGGAATTAAAATAAATTGGTACGGGAGTCAGAGTTGTGTTAATATATTTAATGTTTTGTTCAAAAAATATATTTTTTTATAAATATTTATGAGAAGTGCCCTTTTTTCCACTTGAGCCCCTGCCCGACAAAATGCCTGTGCACTTACCTGCAGCTCGTTTTTTTATCTTCACCCTGTATTCTGAGAATGAGACACAAAACCCACATTTATACAAAGAATCTCTAACATTCACTTACAATCCCAATTAGCTGTGTAATAAAATGTGATTAGAATTTGAAGTGCTATTAATACAGTAGGCTACGAATCTGAAAATGGCAATTTATGATGAAAACTTGCATGCTGAAAGTAAGTGTTCATAAATGTTTTTACTGATATAAAAATGACAATTGTATACAGTAGATATATGCAAAATACAGAATATGACAATATGACAAATATGAGAGTTTTCATATATGTAGCATGTTTTTTAAACACTTATTGAATTTAACTGTGTACATAAATTAACTCTAATAGTATTTGTTCATATATGGCCAGTGGCAATTTCTCAGGGCCATCATAGCCTTCTCTGTTGGCGTAATATGCGTATAAATAAAAAAAAGTGAACAGCCACTGTTTTCAACTCTGAATACGTTTATTAGTTTTAATTTTGCTACAAGCTGGCATGACTTGTGTTGACGGTGTTTGTGTAATTGCATAGTCCTATATATTAGCTAATATTCAAAATATTTATTTTAAATTCAGCACAGTGTTTGAAATCATGTTACGTGCCATTCACATGCTTGAATGCATTTGTTTTTGCACTAATATTAAATGCAGCGCCACAAAAGAGTAAAACGTATGTGTCTCAACTTGAGACGTTTAACAGTTTAAGTTCTTTTTAACTTGACATGGCATCTAAAAACACAACCAAGCCATAAAAGACTTGTATCTAGCGCACGTTTACATTGAAATCATTTATAACACAGCATGGACGGACACATAAACACGCTTAATGTGAACGGCCCCTCAGTGTAAGACTAGAACTCTGTAGAAAAGTTTGATCTCACTTGCCTATTGTTTATTATTTGTTACTGCACATTTTAGATTTTAGAGTATAACATCATCAAAAGTAAGAAGTAACACAAAAGTATGGAAATTATGCAGTGACCATAACAAATTAAATCAGAAACATCTTCTGTTTGAATTTCTTCAGTGTAGCCTTTAGTATATTCCTGCTCTGCACACAGTTCATTTTCTCAATCAACTTCAGTTAGAGATGCTTCAACAATACCAAACACGGCACAAACCAGAAGCAAGCACAAATTATGGGTGAGAGTGATTGACACACAGTTTAAATACTTGTTATATACAAAGAAAGGAATATGTTATGATGTTTGTATTATCTCCATTGTAACAGATTAGCGTCTCCTCTAAGTTCATGCATTCACAATCAAAATCCTTCTAAACATACACAGACTACAGACAACAACCATACATCACAGCTTGCATTTAATCTTCACCCTGCATGCTGAGAACAAGACACAAAACCTGCATTTAGACAAATAATCCCTAACATTCACTTAAAATCCCCATTGGTTGAGTAATAAAATGTGATTAGAATTTGAAGTGCTCTTAATACAGTAGGCTACGAATCTGAAAATGGCAATGATGAACTCTTGCTTGCTGAAAGTGTTCATAAATGTTTTTACTGATATAAAAATGACAATTGTATACAGTAGATTTATGTAAAATACAATAATATGTTTTTTTACATACTTATAGAATTTAAATGAGTACATAAAAGCTCAAATATGGCCAGTGGCAATTTCTCATGGCCAGCAAAGCCTTCTTTGTTGGCATAACATGCCTAATAAATAAATTTGTGATTTCTGTTAAAAGAAACATCATAACACATTAATTTCTTTGTATTTAACAAGATAGCTTTTAGGGTCCGTGCACTTTTGCATCCATTCCTTTTTCTTTTTTAACCCAAAAAAAGAAAAACTAAAAATACGTGTTTTTTTTTATTATTATTAGATTTAACACTGATTAATAAATTAAGCAGGTACAAACTAATTGTTTACACCTTTACTACTCCTGTTGTGTGTTTCATTTTCTATTTCATATGGAATAAAAAGAAAGGCTTAAAAAAATGTATTCAGTGTTTAACAATTTGTTTATGCCTTGAACACTTGCACATTTGAGTGACACTGAAACACCCCTTTCATCTGATTGGTCAACTTGCCATGCAAGTGGATTCACTTGATATGTTTGCAGGCTACCATGTCTCTGTTACAGCTATAATTATAGGATTGGATTTAAGCTGTTAAATCTAGCAAATGGCAGTGTAAAACCTGAACATTCATTATGAAATTTGTAAAAGATTTGTTGGTGTTATGTGGTGAAATATTATAAAATTTCAATCTGAGGCATTGTGTTGATACATTCTTGGATGTTGTTTTTGCAATAAATTGCTTTATCAGCAAAATCGTGAATGATCAACCCACTTCAAGTCTCGACTTGACTTAAAGCAACATATGCCTGTCCAGCTGCAAAAATCTTTTTTTAGTGATATGACTGCTTCATTGACAGTTAATCCTTGCACTTTGTGTACAGTGCAAGCACATGCCAACTTTAATAGGAACTGCTTCGCAACCCACCCTTGCTGTTAACTCACTCTTTCTCTAAAGTAATTGGAGTTGAGTGCATGATGTTTCTAGGTGGTGGTGTACGCTTTCTAGTAGTATACGCTTTCTAGTAGTATTCCCAACTATATCATCATCAAACTGAACAAATACTACATTCACAATGGTCTTGTATTAAGGGCCATGTCTGTTACAGTACCACAGACACCATTTACAAGCCCATCAGCAATGTCAATATTCTTTATTTACTTGACTTGTGCACCTTTACCTAATAGAAACATTTCTTGTAAACAGGAATTAAATTCTTTGGAAAAGTGTCCCTTATTAAGTTACATTTGTCCAGTTTGTTGATTTTTCTGAAAATCCTGAGCCTCTACACAAATGTGGTCTGGGAAATGTGCAATTATCTGTTTGATGTCATGCTCTTCCACTTGTGTATTTGTTGGGAAAATGTGTAAAGTGGAAGAGGTTTTCCCAGTTTACGTACCTTCGAGCATATTTAATTCATTAATTGATAGTGGGGAACTCTTGCTACATGTGCGCAATCTATTTAATATTTATGCACTCCTGAGTCTTTTTGTCTAACTATGAATGATAAATGTGTCAAATACATGAAAGCACACCCCCCCCCCCCCCTTTAAAATGCACATGTAAGGGGGGCTCTGTAGCACCACCATTTTCACCTACTGTCACCAAAATAGGTACATATATAGTTCTCATCAAGCTATGCCTTTTATAGTCAAAGTCATTAGTTCTGCCTAACAGGAAGTAGGTCATTTTGGATATTCTGAAAATGGCAGGCTCTGAACTTTTAAATACTACTCCTAGGGGATTCATGCTACTGGCACCAAATTTGTGCAACAACATTCCAATACATTTTTGATGCTAAATTCCAAAATAACAGATTTTTATATTTTTAATGGTGCAAAGCAATACATTTACGGTGAAAAATGGGAAACAGGAAGTGCCTTATATCTTATGTGTGCATTGTGTGATTTGATGAAAATTCAGCTTATGTTTGGCAATGGGGTCTGATCACATTGATGTGGCTATTATGTGTCCCTATCATAGCACCACCAACTGGCAGCAGGAATTATGGCATTTTGAATATACTTTGAAATAGCCCTCTTGTGTTTATGTAACCCTCCTGTGGTGGTTCTGCTTATATGTAGGCTAAGAACCTATTGTAGGAGGTATCTAAATCTAGATTTGATAAGGAGGTTGGTTATGTAGGCCATAGCTTTTGAGACGATGAAGCACCTTCAGGAGCCTTGCCTCGTGCTCTTCTAGAGTCTGGGAGAAGACAATGACGTCGTCTAAAAACACCAAAACCTCGCTCAGATGTAGGTCACCAACACACTTTTCCATAAGGCGTTGAAAGGTGCTAGGTGCGTTGGTGACACCTTGCGGCATACGATTGAATTCGTAGAAACCTAATGGACATGTGAACACAGTTTTGTGTTTATCTTCTTCCACCATCTCCACCTGGTAATAACCAGACTTTAGATCCATCACCGAGAACCACCTTGCTCCACTCAGGGCAGAAACCGTCTCCTCGATGTTAGGAAGAGCATAAGCATCCTTAATAGTGCGGCTGTTAAGCTTCCTATAGTCGATGCATAGTCTGATCTTCCCGTTTTTCTTTTTCACAACAACCACTGGAGATGCAAAGGGACTCTCGGATTCCCTTATTATACCAGCATCCAGAAGCTCTCTAAGGTGTTGTCTGACAGCTTCTCGATCGCTGGGGTGTATCGGCCTGGATCTTTCTTTGAAGGGCATCTCATCCTGCAAACGGATGGTATGTTTCACGGCGATGGTATGGCCAAATGACAGCTCATCGAGCGCAAAAACCTCAGGGATGGAGTTCAGTTTATCTCGAATGCGTGTCTTCCACTCCTCTGGCATTGGGGAGTCATCCAGACTGAATGAATGTTTGCCATTTGATGTTTGTGAATCGACTTGTGCAGAGGAGGTCATGGGCATTACACTTTGAACTGCAGACACTTCACCAATAACACACTTTGGAGGTAGGGTGACAGTGTGATCTGTGGTGTTGCTGAGGACTACAGGGATCTTGTTTGAAGCTCTTGTGTTTATGTTTATTAGTGCACACTGAATGAACAACCCACCCGGCAGGAAGGAAGATTCGGGGGGCTCAACGACAAATGTCATATTGGAATTGGCTTTTCCGACTCTAACATCCCCAAAAAGATACATTTTGTGTCTTGCCGGAATAGTAATGGGCTTTTCTCCGTGCAATTTCACTAGACAAGCTTTAGCTTCACTTTCGCGTACTCGGGCCACATGTTGGAGTAGTACTGCAAAACTGTCTGATCTTCTGTGAAACTTGGATTGGTCATAGCTTATTCCACGTTGGTACAACTCAAGCAAGACATTTGTGCCAATTAAGACAGGAACCTTGCTATTGAACTGGTTTTCAGGGACAATGAGTGCTAAAACAGACATTTGCTCTTCTGTTCCAGTAACATTCTCAGGGAAGGTTAAGTGTACTTCCACGTACCCCAGGTAAGGCACTGCTTGACCTCCAGCCCCTTCGACCTCGAGAAGATTGTGTATCCACTGAACAGGTAAGTTTGACATGTACTTAGAATGAAAAGTCTCTGAAATTGTTGTTACTTGGGATCCAGTGTCGAGAATGGCATCACATTTCATGTCTCCAACAGAGATGTTTGAAGTTCAACGAGGTCCCACAAGTCTAGGCGGCAATTTGCAGCCAGAAGAACTACTGCTTTCAGAAGAGCACTCATATTGAGTCATTGCTATGGGACATTCTTTGTCCTCAGCTCCTGGTCGCCCCAAGGCAGGAGCCTCTAGAAGTTTAAAGATGTTTTGTTGGCTGCCTGCTTGGCCCAGAATTTGCCTCGTTTTTCTTTGAGCTCTGCATTCTTTTTTCGGACAAGGCCCGGATTGGGTTCAAAAGTACACTTTGCAGCGATGTGGCCATCACCCCCACATTTGAAACAGAACCAGGGCTTAGGTGGTGTCGGAGATTGGGGGTTTGAGTCTCTATTGGAAACTTGCGCGAGTAAACTTTCAGTCTTAGCAGGCGGTTCACCTTGGGCTGGACGGCTCTGCACTCCCTCATGCCTTTCTCCTTTCTTTCCTTGCTGTATTAGCTTTGCAACCTGTATCCTCAACTCTGCAACTTCCTTTTCTAGTTTAGAATCTGTCTCGTGTTTCTTTGTTGTAGTGGGGGCAGCTTCAGGTTCGAATACTGGCATGCTCATAACTGAATGAACATGTACAGCAGCTTTCGTGCTTCCAAGGTGCTTTTTCATGCGATCCATCTTTGCTGCCCTCCTATCCTCCTCCGTTCTCAAAAGCAACAACAATTCTGGGAATGAGGGGGGATTGGGTTTCCTGTGTTCGAGCTGCAGGCCAATGATCAGACTCTGGTCCCAGCATCCCCTACAGAACTGCCGGAGTAAGTACTTGTCAGACGCTGCAGCTGAAACTCCCCCTCTGGTTACGGCTTTGGCGAGGAGAGTCTGGAGACGGCAGAGGGTTTTTCACCTGAGTTTTGGTTAGAGCCCAGGAAGGTAGCAAATAGCTCCTCTCCATCTTCGACCACTCCAAATGCTGACTCGAGCTGGGTGAGGTAAGCTTGAGGGGTTGCATCCGTCCCAAGCGGCTTAACAATGTCCGCTGCTGGGCTGAGGAGGCTCTCCAATATTCTCCTTACTTTCTGTGAATCAGAGACAGACACGTCCTTAAGAAGTAGGTCTACCTGAGTACGCCAGGAATCATAATCAACTTCTCCATTTGGTTTTGGCAGCCGCCCCGAGAATGTACGGATCCTGCTTTGACTGTAGGTAGATGGTGTGGAGTCACTGCGAATTAAATGTTCAACAATAACTTTTTGGACATGAGGTGGGTTAACTGTGCCTTCATCAAGAAATGGACTCCTTGTAACAGTAGTTGGGATGTTGCGGGTGACTGCATCAAATGGATTAGCAATATCATTGTTGGTTTGCCCATCACCATCTGCACTGCTACCATTTGTGGAGACAGCAACAGGATTTTTAGAGGGCTGTAGCTGAGTATCTGGGCTTTGCGGAGGGGCAAGATCTGTCTGGGGCTGGGCACTCTGCAGTTCACTTTGAAGTGCTTCCCAAAAGCCAGCTTTACTAATTTCAGCAAGAGAGCTCAATTCAGCTAAACATTTCTGAGCGAGTTCTCGTCCTAGTTCTTCTTGGCATACCTCACGGACTGTCTTAACACACCAGGTAACTGCTGGATCATTGGGACTGGGCAGGCTACCTAGTTGTACTGGGTCGAGTCTGGATATTGTTCGCTCTGCTGTGTATTCAATGAGTGCAATGAGGGTTGTTCTGGGTCGTTGGGAACTCTGACTACTTTCTTAATGTCCCCGTTAACTTTAAAGAACTCTGTAATATCATCAACAGAATAGGCTTCGTCTATGCCTGTGACATATAGACAACTAGGCCCATGCACATTAAACTGATTGCAAAGATCCATCTCGCAGTAAACGCAATCTTAGTGTACTTCAGCTTAGGGTGGAGTCTATTTTACACACTGTACCAACCTCCTGGCTGGCTCGCCACGACTGTAACCCTCCTGTGGTGGTTCTGCTTATATGTAGGCTAAGAACCTATTGTAGGAGTTATCTAAATCTAGATTCGATAAGGAGGTTGGTTATGTACTAATCATATGGTCAAAAGACTCATAGATTCCACTCCAAAGGAAGCACAGGACAATAGATTAAAGTTTGAATGTAGTTGTTATTCAAATTATTTTTCTTATTCTCTTATTCAAAAATTCAATATTTAGTTCAGTTCACACAGCATTAGTACCATTGATGTTAACAAATCAGCCACAACTTTTGAGATCTCATGAAACGAAACAAAACCAAAAGGGAAAACCTTTCAAAGGAAAAAAAATGTGTTACCCTTGAGTGCACTCAAATATTTTAACTGTCCAACCACCCCTTCAATACTTAGCGTCCATATCAACCCACCCAATGGAACCGTTGCAGCGCTGTTAGTTCAGGCATTGCACCAGGGAACCAGGCACCAGGGCGAACAGAGAGGAATCCAGCTTCGGTGGAAAGAACACCAGGGATCCGGGACCAGAAGAAGCCTAAAAAAAAAAACCAGTCTACACAAAAATGTGCAAAAATTAACTAATGTTCAACTAAATGCCCTTTTTCCCTCTTTTCATCATTTAAAAGTCCATATGTTCAATAATACACCTTAAAATAAAAATCAATAAAATGGAATTGGACAAACAAAAGTACAGTATAGCATAGTAATTCAAAATTGACATTCTTGACTCAAAACAAAATTATTTCCTTTCAAAAAATGCATTTTTCATTGTACCAAAATTAGAATATACAACAAAAATGTACCTGTGGGATAACATCCACTGCTATTGTAGATAGCCAGACTGGTTTTTTTCACTTTAATCCACTGTAACGTTGAAATGTAAACCTTTTTAGTCATTTCACCATTTTAGCTTCAAGCTAATCAACACAAAATTATAGTTTTCACTCACCGAGATAACTTTGTTTTACAACAGGTGTCGTCTAATTTCCAATATAGTTCAACCTCGAAGATATATTTAGTTTTCTAAATCAATATAAATCTTAATATTTACTTCTGCTCTGGCTCCTGTTTTTCCAGGCTTTTTATTTAAGACAAACGAATGCCAGAAAACAGCAGAAGAAGAACGTTTCATTGTGCACTGCCACCTAGTGGCGAACTAGATATTGCACTTTACTGTGTAATTTGCATTAAAGGTCATTTCAGGACTTTATTGGGGCAAAATTGACAGGGTTACACCTACATGAAGTTCTTCAAAATTACTTAGAATAATGTCAAGACACTGCTGATATAATGGAAAATGTTATATCTTAAATACCGTTTCCATGGCAACACATTAATTGTTATCATTCCTTTCTTCCTATATTTGGGTGTTTTTGAGGCAATTGACATGCTTACAATTTCATGACATTTTGCACACACATCAGAGTTGTTAGCCATTAAGGCTAGGCAGATGTTCAAACATGGGCATGTAGGGGGTGCTCTGTTGGACCCCCTTTAAAACTGACATGTAAGACGGTATCTGTAGCACCCCGATTTTTACCTACAGTCACCAAAATTGGTACATATATAGTTTTCATCAAGCCAATCAACTAGAGTTATTAGCTCTACCCAAAAGAAAGTTGGCCATTTTGGATTTTTTGAATATTGCAGTTTCTGAATTTTTAAATTTCACCTCCTAGGGGATTCATGAAAGGATTCATAGGGGAACATTATGCCAAGATTTTGAAGATGCTAAATTGAGAACAGATTTTTCATATATAGAATGGTGTTGTCATGGTGAGGCATTCAATTATTGGTGAAAAATGGGAAACAGGAAGTGGCTCATATGTTCTGTGTGCAATTTGAGATTTAGATCAAAATTGAGATTTATGTTTAGTCTTGGGGGCTAATCACATGTATGTGACTATTTTGGGTCACGTTCATTGTGCCACCACCTAGTAGCAGGAAGTTTGGATCTTACAACACTTTAACATAGTCCTATTATATTTACCCAAATTGCTTCAAAAATGATTACTTAAAGCTATATTTATTTGTTTTCATTTTGATGTCAGCATTTAGTTTACAGTATGTGATGAAAAGTTTGAAAGTGTTATTTTGAACTTGGTTGCGCACTACCGAACTGTACCAGAGTCTGCTTGAAAAGGTGGTCTGGGAGTTGGTTCATGTGGTTGCAATTACTTTGAAAATAATTGATCCTAAAACATGGATGTAAACCTCTATTTATGAAGTGTCATTTTCATTTTTCACCAAGAGAAAGCAGTCTTAGGGGCCATTCAGACTGGACTTGTTCTTGAGACATCTGTAATTTTAATTTTTTTTTAAAGTTGAAGTCCTTTTAAATTACACGGTATCTTAAAAATGCGGTACTCATTTGTGAACAGTTAGGCATGGTGCAACATTCAAGAACATCTGTATAGCATATATAGACATATAACTAAAAAGAAAAACAGTGCAGACTGATGCAAAAATGCTTTCGGTGTGAACAGCTCCTTAAATTGCATTTAGGTATACATTTTATCATATATAATGTTATGCTAAAAGAAACAGAGGTTTAGCTTGACATCCGAGGGCCCATTAGAGCAAGTCATGTACCCTGTTTGACAGCCCAAAACTCCTTTTATGGGTTCTGTCCATTTTGGCTGTTGTAAGACAGTTAAGATGATTCGTTATGTCTCCCTTTTTGCTGAGTGAGCTAGCCGGGACCACATGGGAGATGACATCTCCATGTCTGGTTTGATGGACCTGATCGAACTAATAGAGGGAAATACATAAACCCTGCCACCAATGGCATTCTATTCTTTTGTTTTCTGTAACAGCATGATTTTTACTGCTCTAATTTAAGGACATTTACAGTATGCATGTATAGTAATACACTCTCCAAAGATGATTATTTAAATTAATGCATCAACTGTACTCTGACCAATTCTGCTCTTTAGAGCAGTGTGGAGAAACTTGACCCTTTTTTGAGCCTTACGTCTACTGTGGCCTTCAGATGAACACACACACACATAGACATACAGTGTCACCATAAAGACAGATATGCAAGGGTTAACTGCTGAAAGCTTTTGCCCAGTGGATTGTTTATCAACTTAGAGAGAAGGTCTTCTTTCTCTGGGCCAGTTAAGTCAGCCTCCCTTTTGTTTGACTCTGCCCATTTGAGGAAAGCTTATCCCTGACCTTCTACCGCCGAGACTGATGACAAGGACAATGCGCACTAACCTTGACATTCAATGGGCTAAATAGCTTTTTCCACTAACAGTCAGCAAACTAGAGGACAGGAAGCAGGAAGCCAAAAACTAATGAATCTATACCTGAAAGAAACTTAGCAGAGCCACAGTCCTTATAGTAGCAATTCTTACAACAGAAGTGACATCTACAACTGCATTCACGCATATTATTTCACAGCTAAGTGAATCAGTACAAGCCAATATTGGGGGGAAAAACATCTAAAAAAAAGGGGAGGGGTGACCTCTCTAAAGTTTATGGTCCAGCCTGCCAGACAGTTCTGTTTCTAATGAGAGGACTTATGGGAGTGTGTCAATGCGTCTATGCTAGACACACAGAGAGTATTCACAGGCAGGAGAGAAAGAGCTGGCATGTTTCGCTATGCCTGAAACACATAGGCTATCTAAATACTGAAGCTAAATATATAAGTCCTATTTTTTCACCCAAATATTAAAATTCAGTCATCACTTACATACAGGGTTTGAACAACATTGGGTAAGAAAATGACAGAATTTTTCTTTGATACTATGCAATGTACACAAATGCGGTATATACGTTGGTACACATGCCACATATCTTTGGAAAGCTAAGATTCTTGGGATTCTATTGCTGCAAACCATTTAACAGCAGGCATAATCAACGTCTTTGTCAGACCACCAACCTCTAAACAAGCAATAACAAAATTGAGGCAACTCACCTATGGAGCCTCAAATTAGTCAACTGATCCATAACATCCTGACAAAAATAATCGTATTACATTGGCAAAGGTCCAAACAATCCAATCAAGTAAAATATTTAGTCCAAAACACATTATTATATCAATAAATATCCACAGACTCCTGTAGCATCATTTCAAATTATCCGGCAACTGTGCCTAATCTTTCACATATTCTTGGTCATAACTTCAGTTCAGATGTAAACATTTCCTATATCCGGTATCAAAATGGATGCTGCACTCTGATATTTCGATTGACACCTCATTTGACCCTATAGGAGCCTCCACGTCCTGTCCATAGCTTTCAATATCCAACCAGAGTCTGTGTCGAATTGAAGCGCCTCCCCCCTTTCCTTTGGGTAAAGATCGAGCCAGTTGCAGCCGAGTGTGTGGATGACTGGCACATCGTATAGCCAATGGAATTCTCTAAACAATGATATGCGGCTTTAGTGGGAAGTTTTAAAGATGCATCTAAGAAGTCTTGCCATTACCAAGTGTTTTGTGCATCCGTGCGTAAAAATTGAAGAGTATAGTTTTGTAACTGTTGACACTTTGGAGCTTGAATTATGGCGAAACGGATGATGAAACCAAGATATTCGCTACTGGGTGTGGTAGAAGAATGCACTCAGCGTGAAAGTGACGAGTCTGGGGATGAAGAATCAGAAATAAATATGGATGATTCATCACATGACTCCGAGGCAGAGGAAATGTTTATGGTGGGAGGAGACATTACTCTCGACAAGTAAGTCTTTTCATGTATTATATAACATATATTACTGTATATTCCACATAAATAAACTTTAGTTTGAATAATGAATACAGATTATGTAGATTACTTTTCATCACGTGTTTTCCC
Organism: Moxostoma hubbsi; assembly: GCA_032164185.1. NCBI lineage: Eukaryota > Metazoa > Chordata > Actinopteri > Cypriniformes > Catostomidae > Moxostoma > Moxostoma hubbsi. The sequence goes on along the minus strand of JAVLUX010000034.1, from coordinate 18,925,459 downwards.
CAGTGAGTCTGTTGAACTGTTTGAGGGAGATGTTTGTATTTGTTTGTGCATGTGTGAAGTTTTATTTAATTGCTTCAGATATAACTCTATAGGTATGGTATAAAGATTTTTTTACATTGCCAAAGCATACTATATTTACAGTAAATATACATACATGAATACATATGTACACACAAGAAAAGTGTTTGTGTGTGTATGTGTTTGTGTCTTGAGTTATTACTGCTTACCTTTGGAGGAGGTGTATGTGTGTCTCTTTGTTTCATTGTATGAATTGCTGAGATGTGAGACCGCAAGCTGTAAAAAGGTAGAATACATAAAAGATGGAAAAGTTTTATCTAGCTTTGTAAATTGTAGTTTTTTCCATATTTTCACTATAGGCAATTATCTGATGTAGAATCATATAGCGATTGTGTATGTCTTCCTCCTCCACAAAGACATCACAAAAGGTAAAGAAGAAGTCCCTATGAACCAGAAGGCATTCAGAGAGACCCTTGCTGAGGAGCTGGCAGAGTTGGGGTCTCACTCCACAGCCAGACCCACATCTCCTGCTCATCACAGCACATCACAGGCCAGTGCATGAATCTAGCACCGCTGGTCATCTGAAGTGCAGGCAGTGTCATGCAAAGACATCAGTGAAGTGCTTCTCATATGATGTGCCTTTGTGCTTTGTCCCCAAACATGACTGTTACAACGACTGGCATGTCTCTAGAAACCCGTAAAAGTTATAATTGTTTGTAAATATTTTGTGTAAAAATGTATGTAAATACATAGATTGTAAATAGATTGTTGTGTATTTTTTTTATATAAAACAAATTTTCCAACATAGCACTTGTTTTGTTTAGTTTCAAGAAGGGAAAAAGCACTCTAATGTGTTTATGCTTCAGTTATTCTGTGTCAGCAGTACTAATAGTGGATCTGGATATGGGATATGATAGCTCTAAGTGTCACCTTTCAATAGAGCCCAAAATTATGACTGTACATTGAAGCATTCAAAAGTAGTAACCTTTTAATCCTAGGTATGTGGCCATGGTTACCAAGGGTCCTTTGGAGTATCCAAAAGGCACTTTTGTAAAACGCCTGGAGGTACCCTTAGAAAAAACATGTGTAAAATATATATTTTTTGTAGTATTGTTATAATATTTGGACTTGGACTAGGAAAGGCTTCATGCTGTATATTAGTTACTAGTAGTTACTAGTTTTAGGCATCTGCAGACATCTGTATGCAAAAATAAATAAATAAATAAATCAGGCAGAAAAAAAAACTTCTGTTTCATTGTGTTCAAACTTCTTTTACTCAAAAATAGTAGCACTTACAGTGATTCTGACTGCTGAGGAAAAAAAACCTAAGAGTGTCACCTTTCAAAAGAGGCATATACTCCAAAATGTTCAAGAACAGCTTAAAATGTTCTTTGGGTATGCCTTGATTAGGTGTTTTAGGCTAATTTTACAGTACTGTGCAGTTTAATCCATGAAAAAGATATAACCATAATCTGAATAATAAACCGTAAGCATATAACCCACAACATAATCTTCTCTAGATACAATAAGGCTTACTGTCACTCCTAACCCAGCCTGCCACCTATGAAGCTGTCTGACCTTTGACCATGGTGTTGCAAAATTAATGAAACAGAGAGCAGTCTGTGGTGAAGCAGAAGACAGGGTTCTGGCAAAGGCAGAAGCAAATGGAGGCAAAATAAAAAGACTCACATATCCCCTCTTCTCCTCGACTGTAACTTAATCAAACTGTAGAAAGTGTGAATTTGATGAGTGATGACCAAACCCAAATAAATGAGACATGACATTCAAGATTGCACAGTAAAATTAGCAATGCACAAATGTATCGGCAAAGCATCTCTATCGGCTGATTAAAGCAGGGAGTGGAGCTTTCCCGCAACCAGGACGGGACCTAAACTGGTGGAGATGGGTTGGGTTACCTGGACTGCAACCATGTTTAGGTAGATGGCACGTGTCATCACATGTCAGAGCATCACACTCCCTCCACCGATAACAATGAAAGTTGAAATTTTAAAGACAATGTTCTAACTATGTACTTTAAAATATACAAATGTTCCACACAGAGAAGGAAGGGTGAGCCACACTGTGTGGGTCCCCTCCGATCTCAGTGGCCAATCATAACATTGAAACAAGAAATGCCAGACTGAAATGTCCTCCTCATCAAGAAGGTATAAACATCCTTACAGTCACACTTTGGTTCTCGTCTCATTCTATGAGAGAGGGGCCATAACAGAATAATAATCAATGTTCTGAGTTCCCGGTGTGCTAGCTATGGGAACACAGTAGTCTGCCTGTCTCGCACCACCGGTCCACGTAACACAGTTCAGCTAGTTGTGCCATTTTTGTAGGGGACCCCTAGTGTCACTTCATCAACACACCGTCGAGGGAGCGACAGATAGGGAATGACCTCACCCCAACCAGAGAGGGGGGTGGGATTTTGAGTGGAGATACATCACATGGTCTTGCAGAGCTTATGTCATGTGGAGAAGTCCCATCGCAGGTCCTACCCAATGGGGGAAGAGACTCTACAAGCATGGTGACTGGTGCAGAGGGGCCTCTGCCAAAGCAAGATGCAGTTTACCAACAGAGAAAAGTTTATACGTCACAAGGGGTTACCTACGGGGAACCAGCACATGTGCAGCACTTACCCCAGTACTGGGCTTAGATAGCATGTGTACTGAGCCGGCAGCGAGTTTGCCACAGGGCTAGGAGGAAGTCGTCCAGGGAACACATTTTGTGAACACCAATGGGAGTCAAGAGCTCACGTCTTCAGCTCAGTGGAGGTGAAAGGTGCTATACGCAAGCAATACACCCGGCTGACTGTCCCGGACTTACTTGTTAATTCCTGCTAAGACACGTGATGAAACCGGCTCAACCCGGAGATTGTAGAACCTCGCAAAGCTGTTGGGTGCTGCCCAGCCCACTGCTCTGCAAATGTCTTTTAGAGAAGTGGCACTGGTTAGGGCCCAGGAGGCCGCCACATTCCTGGTAGAATGGGAATGTAGCCCACCTGGAGTTGACTTGTGCTAAGCGTGGTATGCCATAGTTATGGAGTCAATGATCCAGTGGGCGATCCTCTGCTTGGAGACAGTGCTTCCTTTCCACTGCTCTGCGTACGGTCCAAATAGATGCATAAAGAATGCACCGGACATAGCAACATAAAGGCTGGGTCTGCCTCCTCCTGGGGCAGTGCTTGAAGGTCCACCACCTGATCTCTGAATATGGTCATGATAACCTTGGCACATAGCCCAGTTGGGGCCTCAGGATCACATGAGAGTAGCCCAGACTGAACTCCAGGCACGTTTTTCTTACAGAAAACGCTTGCAGGTCACCTACCCTCTTGATGGACGTGAGTGCCATCAGGAGGGCAGTCTTCAGAGAGAGTACCTTAAGTTCAGCTGACTCTAAGGGCTCAAAGGGGGCCCATCATAGGCCTTGCAGGACTACAGAGAGGTCCCATGAGGGAACGAGGCATGGTCTGGATGGTCTATACCAAAGGGTGCCTCGGTCAGGGCGTACCAACGTGGACAGTGGGAGGATTTTGGGGAGGTGAACAGGTCTAACTGTGCCCGCCCGAATCAACTCCAGATCATCTGGACCACCTGAGGCTGGAGTCTCCACCCTCCTTTGCAGGAAACCTGTCATAACAGTGCATCCACTTTAATGTTGAGGTCGCCCGGGATGTGAGTGGCTCGCAGTGACATGAGGTGCTGCTGATTCCAGAGGAGAAGACAGCGGGCGAGTTGTGACATACGATGGGAGCATAAACCACCTTGACTGTTCATGTACACTACCGTTGTCGTGTTGTCTGTCCAAGCCAACACATGTTTGCCCTGGATCAATGGCCAGAATCTCCGCAATGTGAACAGTTTTGCTAACAACTCGAGGCAGTTGATATGCCAATGTAGCCATGGGCCCATCCAGGAGCCGCGGCTGCGTGCCCATTGCATGCAGCGCCCCAGCCCGTCTTGGAGGCGTCAGTTGTAACCACGACACGCCAGAAGACCTGTTCTAGGGGAACACCTGCCCATAGAAATGTGAGGTCATTCCAAGGGCTGAAAAGGCGGCAAAAGTTAGGCATGATGTCCATGCAACATGTCCCGCAGCGCCATGCCCATCTCGGAACTCCAGTCTGGAGCCAGTGCTGAAGCGGTCTCATATGCATCAACCTGAGCGGTATGGCCACCGCTGAAGATGCCATATGCTCCAGGAGACTCTGAAATAGCTTCAGTCTTCTGTCTGAATGCCTTCAAACAGGTCAGCACTGACTGGGCACACTCATTCATGAGATGCATCGTCATTGAGACTGAGTCAAACTCCAAACCAAGAAAAGATATGCCCTGAACCGGGAGGAGCTTGCTCTTTTCCCAGTTGACCCAAAGCCCTAGTGGGCAGAGGTGCGAGAGCACCAGGTTCGTGTGCACACACAACACATTCCGAGAGTGAGTTGGATTAGCCAGTAGTCGAGATAGCTGAGGACGCGTATGCCCACTTCCCTTAAGACGCAAGGAGACAAAGACAGGCCGAAAGGGAGGACCTTGTACTGGCATGCCTGACCTTTGAACGTAAACCATAGGAAGGGTCTGTGCCGAGGTAGAATCGAGGCGTGGAAGTACACGTCCTTCAGGTCTACCGCTGCAAACCAATCTTGATGCCGAACGCTTGCTAGAATGCGTCTTTGCATCAGCATCTTGAAAAGGAGTTTGTGTAAAGTCCGGTTCAGTACTCGCAGGTGCAAGATTGGCTGAAACTCACCGTTTTTCTTTGGTACAATGAAGTAGGGGCTGTAAAAGCAGTTCTTCATGTCGGCTGGAGAGACAGGCTCTATCACACCCTTTCGTAGGAGGGTAGTGATTTCCATGCACATGGTGGCGGCATTCTTGCCCTTCACCGAGGTGAAGTGGACTTCGCTGAAATTGGGAGGGCGCCTGGTGAACTGAATCACGTAGCTGAGACGGACGGTCCAGGCCAGCCATTGCGACGGGTTGGAGAGCGCAAGCCATTCTCCCAAGCTCTGGGCGAAGTGGTCAATATTGTCGGATGTACCGGCAGATTGGGCCTCGCGGCGGGGCGGAGCCAGAGAAGCCACATTGACGGGGCATGGTCCAACAAAGTGGACATCGTCCGCCCGAGAGACCACGCCATGACTTTCGTGGCCATTCCTGGGGTGGAACTACCCTTGTGCAGTTCTTTCAGCACCTTGGCTTGGTGTACTTGCAGGAGAGCCATGGCATCCAGCGTGGAGGCGGCTTGTCCAGCGGCACCGTAGGCCTTGGCCATCAGGGACGACATGAGCCTACTGGCCCTGGACGGGAGCTTTGTGCGCCTGCGCCAGGTGGTGGCACTCTGCAGGCATAGGTGCACCGCGAGCACCTTATCCACTGGGGGCATCCGAGTTACCCCTGGCTGCCCCACCATCGAGGGTAGTGAGAGTGGGGGAGCTGAAAGATCAGGACCGGGCAGTGAATGGTGCCTCCCACGACCTTGTCAGCTCCTCATGCACCTCCGGGAAGAAAGGAACTGTGGCGGGGTGTGTCTGTGAGCGGCGGCGCGAGTCCAGAAACCAATTATTGAGCCTGCCCGGTAAAGCATGTCCGTCGTCTCCGTGTCCGCCTGTGACTGGGCGACCACGGCCGAAGGGGGAAGACCAGCAGAGGCTTCCGCGTCTGACTGGACGAGACCGCTCTCCGATTCTGCACTCGAAAGCTCATCACCTTCGCGAGCACTGAACAAGAGGTCAAACTTGCAATGAGAAGAGCTGGCACACTCATCCGGAAGCCTACGCAAATGAGTGTGCTGGGGAATGGGAGGTCCATAGGGATTTACCTGGCAGAGTTGGTCCTGCTGGTCCGCAGATCCCCAGTACTAGCTGCGCTGGCCTCATACCCTTAGGTAGAAGGAACGAGGCGGGGATCCACTGGGGTGGCATGCTTTCTTACAAAAGTGAGCCGTAACCGCAACATTGCCATGGTCATGTCCTTGCAATGAGGACATGACTTATCCATGAAGGATGTTTCCATGTGGGCAGCCCAGTCACGAAAAACAGCGATCGTGGCTGTCTGAAGGCGAAGATAAAGACCCCACCCAGGATTAACACACAAACGGTCTTTAATAAGACGGAACATTGTGTGCCGCTCTTTTAGAATATACTCTTTTAGGTTTGAAAAATAGTCTTTTAGAATATACTCTGGTTCTGCCGAAGCACCCAGGGGTGATCTCTGCAATGCACCAGTGCAGAGAGGGGAGAAAGCTGCTGTAATGCGCCGTAAGAATCCAGCAGAGGTGAAACGGAATGGGAGCCTTGGGAAATTCAGCTGTGTGAACATCGACCGCTCGGCTCTGAAGAGAAAATCTGAATGAGTGGTATGCATTCCAGCTCCTTTATACACATATGTTCGGGGGAGTGGCATACAAATACCACTCGCCAATTCCCATTGGCCTTTTATCAAAGATCAGAGGTGTCTCGGGCTCCAAGAGTGACCCCTACTGTCACTTCATCGACACAACATTGAGTGAGTGACAGATAGGGAACAGCAATTAATCTTTCATAAGATAATAGTCATACTACATCCAATTCAACCGCTTGCATCTTTCCATCCTAATCACTTTTATTTACCTATTAATTTGTTATTTTTTAGCATATTAGTACCATTTTGTAGTTTATGTTAGTTATTCTTTTTTATCTTTTTGTAAATAAAATTAATTTTATTACAGTTGTGTGTTATTTGTGTTGATGATGAAGAAGAGCTCTAAATGGTTAGATACTTAAGACTTAATTATATAATATAGAGCACTCTATTAGGAACACTATGGTCCTAAAAAAGTGCTCTTCTTAGTCTTCTGCTGTTGTAGCCCAACCGCTTCAATGTTCGATGTGTTTTGCATTCTGAGATGCTGAGAGGTTATCTAAGTTACCATAGCCTTTCTGTCAGCTCGAACCAGTCTGCCATTTCATCCTATGATGATTTGAGAGACATCAGAAGTCATGATGACTTTTTGGTCAGTAAATATATTTCTATCAGCCCGAGGGAGTTGTACTTGGAACTGTCATATCCTACTGGAGATAGGAGGCAGGGGTGAGGAGCTTAGCCCCCTGCGGGATGGGGCTCAACTTGTCGTGGTGGGGTGGTGGAGGTTGCCATGTTAGCACACTGAAACAGCAATGTGATAGATTGTGAGCAGACATATAAAGCAATGTCTTACATGCGAGTGATGATGTACAGCTGCTATTCTTCCCGGTAGAACTACATATCTGGCAGATGAGTTTCACTGTTTTTATAGTGAATTCTGGACATTTATAGGGAGCGAAAGTTTCAGTGCACTGGAATAGATCTGACAATGGAACAGCCCAAGAAATGGCCACATCACTGGCCAGTCTATTGACCACTGAACTAGGGGGCTGATTAAGATTCAACCTTTACACCCTCAAATTCTGGATAGAAATGACAAATGTGAGCCACACAATTTGAATAGCATCATCTGAGAAGTGTTTGTGTAAACTCTGACTTGTTTTATGATTTCAAATGCAATTTTATCTGGCTCCCTCAAACCTGCCACTGTCAATAATTTGCAAACATGTGATGAGAGAAAAGGGTTAAACAATCACCTTAATGTAATCTTGTTTACTGCTTTGTCACATGAGTAAATTATTTCACGCAGGATCTGGCCCACTCAGCATATAAAAGCCGCCTTATCACAGACACGGCCATGGCTTTACTGTGCAAAAATTATGAGTCATACTTTTACAGGGCTCTCCAGTTTTGATGGCCTTTTTAATCCCTGATCTTTGCTGAACTGTACATTTCCTTAATTGCAGCACTGCTTGTATCCTCTGTAATTGGCCTCCCTCTTTTACCTCTGTTTGGAGATGTCTAGACATTGAGGATATAATAAAAAGGTGAGGTGAAATGCAAGAATAGAGATGGACTATGGAGAACAACAGAGAAGGATGGATTAAATTTAGAGTACAATTTTCCTGCTGAAACATAATGAGTCCCTCATAGGATGGCGGTGTTATTTCAAGTAAAGATAAAAAGGTGAATGCTTAGCATAATAACTAAGTTTTGAAAAATATTTTATTCAGAATGCAGTTAGGCTCCTCCTTCTTCATGATTGGCTGTTGACATCTAGAAGACACTTTGTTTGACTTGGTGGATGGTTTCAATCACCTGACTAACTTTCATAAGCTTAAATGTGCAAATGTATGTCTGTGTGTTTATGCATACTTCTATACAATGCTTTTGGAAAAGATAATTCTCGTGGCCACTTTAATGTTGGGCCTGTTTAAGGGGCATTCACACATACAGTGATTAAAATACGTGAGGTTGCCTTGGCCACCAAATCACTAGTGCTTAACGACAGTTGTATTAATTAATGCATTCAGTATCCTGAAGTATTTAACAGTAAATACAGTAGTATTTGTGAACAATTTCCAATGTTCATTTTTAACATTGTAAACTGATGTTACAGCATCATTCTCATGCTGTCCCAAAATCACATGGCTTTCCTTCTCCTTTGAACTCAACATAAATTATTTTTAAGAATGCAATTTAGGAAACAAAGTTGAAATACCGGCTTCTCCAAAAATAATGTTACAGCCAGTAAATTCTACTTTGAAATGTACATTCCAGGCTGGAATTTCTGTTTGTGTTTTGGCTTGTGTGATCATGCCCACTGCCCATTTCCTAATAGTATTTCTTTACCCTAGGTTGCCAGATTTGAAACAAGTTAGCGGGCAGACACAGTGTGCTGCAGCCATGGAAGCCAGCAATACATCTAGCTAATATTCACAGAGTTATAAAAAAATTCACATGATCTGGTTTATAATTTGCAAACAATAAAAACATCACAAACATATACATTAGCTGATCAACTTAGTAAGGCTCGGCATAGATGTAGCATCATTCTTTTCAGTTTTCAGTTAATATGCCATTGTAGAAATTCATTATTCACAGTCAGCCATGATTAATTTAAGTTACTAATGTGTCATATGGATTACTGAGATTAATTTTAAGATGAAGAGTTGTATTCGGCTGGTCATGTGATCGCCCACATGAGGGAACCCTCTTCATGTAGAATAACAACTTTTATAAAGTTAACAATATGACTGGAGTCTTCATGTCATGTGAGCGATTATGATTTTATACATGTGTCAAAATTGAAATTCATTCATTAAGAAAGAAATAATTCATATGTGTTTAAGGTGGCATATAGGTGAGTAAATAATGAGAAAATGTTCATTTTTGGGTAAATTACACCTTTAATGTCCAATGTTAAATATGGGTCATGCAGTGAAACTTGTTGAGAAGCACTGCTTGAAATGTAATAATGATCTACATGATCCCCTAATATTTTTCTTTCTCCATGGCAATGAGAATTTCTGCTGAAGGTTAGATGTGTGTGTGTGTGTGTGTGTGTGTGTGTGTGTGTGTGTGTGTGTGTGTGAGTGTGTGTCTGACATAAGCCATTGCCCGGCGTCTTCCCGGACAGGCCAACAGTGTTTACCTAGTTGTGCTGAATCCACACACTGGCCAGAGTAGGGTCAGCAAAAGGCAAGCCCGTCCCACCCTACAGTTCTGCAATTCATCCCTGTCACTTATGGCCTGGTCACACCTCTTACTTTATCCCTCCTCCCTCTTTCATAAGTTTGTTTTCTACTTCAGCCTCTTGTCTGACTTAACTCTGGTATTAACTCTATACAGAAATCCAGTCATAGAGGTAGCGAGTAGAGGTCCTTTTTAACTCAATAGCCACAATTTTGATAATTAATAAATGAGACACTTGTGAGCTGAGACCAGTAATACATCAAACACTCATGTAAAGAGCTAGTATGTAATGAGGGGACAAACTAAAAATATTTGACCAAATATTTTATAATAAATATATATTTTACATGGTTGACCATGACCTTATGCCACCACTATTGTTTGATGCAGAGTAGGATCTTTGCTGTCTCTCTTGGGGGGCCAAGGCCATTACAATCAGCTCACATGCAATTCAGATGAGCGGCACAAATACGCCATGAAATGAAATGTAAAAATTGGACTGCAACACTTCTCTCTCCCCTCTGATTTATCACTGTGCATCCATTCATCCATCCATCCATCCATCCATCCATCCAGCCATCCATCCAGCCATCTATCTATCTCTTACTATGTTTTTGTACTACGAGTTCTTAGAGGTAGTATATAGTCTCTGGAGACTAATGGACTTGAGACTATTCTTAAGTGCTTGATGAAGACATATACTATATACTTCTGACAGAACATTCATTACTGTGTTTATGATTAAATTACTGAGCAATCTGAGCCTCATTCGGTATTACACTAAATTCTATAACAAGTAAGATTAATAATAGTGGTAACACTTTACAATAATGTTCTAAACGTTAACATTAGTTTTATGTTTACTTATGTTAATGAATACAACCTTATTGTAAAGTGTTACATTAATAATAATAATAACAACAATACATAATCATATTAATACATAATTTATAATCTTATTTTTTGTTTACTGTAAATTATTACCATTAATCAGTAACGGATCACAGTTTAGGAATGAAGTTAAGATGCATGTTCAGATTCAGTCCTATGACTAACTAAACAGAAATTACACATTTTCCTGCTTGTTTAAATGAGAAGACCTTAGCTGAGCTGAACCTGGCAGCTCTCTGTGCACATTAATTGCCTTTCTTCTTAAAGTCCTCTCTCTCTGACAACAGAACATCACTGAAACCCCTGTCGTCCAAACAAAGAGCTCCTCTCGCAGACACCAGGGTTATACTCTGTAGTGATGAACCTTGCTGTCATGTGAATACAATGTGATTTCCCCCATGTGAATAACAGAAAGCCAGAGAGAGACAAAGAGAAAGAGAGCTAGCTGGATGTGTGATGCTATGTATTGCAGTCAGGTGTACGGATCAAAAGTGCAGCTCTAGGGAATTATAATGCCTCATCTACACCGCCAGGGACATAACATACTAGAATACAGCCAATATAGTTAACAAAAGGCATCTTTACACATGCTGAATTAAAGCTGCTCTGAGCAGGCTTTCAAAACTACCAGACAGAACCTAGTTGGTTTAAACTGGAGCGGGAACTGAAGCAGTGTCTGAAGAAATTACATGTAATTAGGCGGACTAGTGGAACAGTGTGTACAGTCATCTGAAATTAAATATGAATGCGCACTTTACGTTGTACAGCATTTCATATCCACGTGAACACGAGCACTGAAGTGCACCCATGAAGCAGGCTTAATAAAGTCAGGTGAGGGAGCATTTCAGTATAAACAATGGTTCCATTAACTCCAAAAACCGCACAACATTACGACAAGCACTCTAAGTTATCAGACCTGGGGTCTGTTGCACCAGCTATAGGCCTACATAAGTTCCAACTTAGCCAAGTTGTGGCGTAAGTGGGCACTAAGTTACAATATACGCACTACTAAATATGTGAGCATTGCACCATTAAACTTAGGTAGAACATAAACCTACATATAAACTAAATATTTACAGAAGATTTGACCAGGAGTAATGGTTGGAATAAAAAAGCAGACTGATATTGTATCACATCAATGAGCTCGTTTTGCTTGACAGACATCGATACTTTCAAAATACCTTATGATGTTGACATTTACACTCGTCTACTTTTTCGAGAAAAAAAATACTTTTAAGCAGCTCTTCAGCGTGAAAGCATTCTAACAGTTTTCTAGCAGTTTTCAGGATGCATCGCACTGTGTCAAGTTTCAGCACATTCAAAATATATTTAGGATATTAAAATGAATAAATGTCTATTTTTGTAACGAGGCAGACGAGGAATGAGAATCTAAATGCAGCTTTTACTGAAAAAAAAAACAAAAGGTGATCAAGGTAACTCAGAATAAATACAAAAACACAGGGTACCAAGAGCAGGGCTTACATTCAACAAGACAGAAATACATTCAACAACTGACAAAGACTGAACAGAAATAAGGGCATGATATACACAATTACTAATGAGAAAAAAAAAAACACAGGTGAGGAACAATGGGGAACAGCTGGAGGTGATCTGAGCAGGGAATTATGGGAAGTGTAGTCCGGGAACAGATGACAGGGGAGAAACACAGGCCAGACAACAGTGAATCGTGAAAATTTTCACCCCTCATTTATTTTAGATACCAGTTCCTGTTTATTTTTATTTACACAGGGCAAATAAACTATTTATCAAATGTATTTATATTAGCCTACATATCGTATTTTAATGGGGATATAATTTATTACAGTAAGTAAAGTTTGAACATCAACTGTAAAAAGATCAAACTGAAATTCATGTTTTTTTTTATACTTCTGTGTAAAAATTTGAAGGCTGCTTATTGGATAAATACAGGGAAATGTCATATTATGCGACTATGCATTACTTTACGGAAACCTTACAACCTACTAATTAAGTCCTGCCTTAAGAACAGGTGTTGCAACCAAATTAAGCACTGACTTAGTTACAAACTAAATAGTAATTACTCAGCCCTTAATGTGAATTTTACGTCCCAATTTACATAAGACCTTACGCACAGCTGGGGCAACCCTACCCAGCACTTTCAAAAATAAATGTTCTACCCTGCCAGCTAGACAAATACGGTAATGCAGTAAACTAATTCTTCATATTTCATCTTCTTATTCTTACTTAAATCTGCATTGGGGTGTGTTAACATCTGTGTGCATCATACTGTAATCCATTTGTCAAACGTGAAGATATCTAGTTTACTTGTAACTATCTGCCTATAAACAGATAGCTGAAAGTTTTTTAATAACTATAAGATACAATGCCATATTTTGGCAGGTTCTTAATTATAATCACATTTTGGTGTCAATTAAAATAATAGGCAGTTAATGTGCAGAAATGTGCTTCATAGCTTTTATTTCCTTTCATAAAGTAATGGATTCAGCCTTAATCACCAGGTATGTCAATCTTGTACGTCCCCTTAGTGCCCCTCGCACAGAGCTAGGACGCGTGGCTTACGCTTTCAAACCAGTCATGCTGGCTGGCCAGGACCATCTGACTCACCGGCTTTCAGTGGCATCCGCCCCACATCGGTGCAAGGAGAAAAAGCCAGCACCCTGCGTGCGGAATTCGCTACCCTTATGCAAAAGAATGCATTAGAGCCTGTCCCTCCAGCCGAGCTGGAGAAGGGTTTCTACAGCCCTTACTTCATTGTACCCAAAAAAGGAGGTGGGTTGAGACCAATCTTGGACCTGCGAGTTCTCAACTGGGCTCTTGATTAAGATGCTCACGTAAAAACACATTCTAAGATGCATCCGGCATCAAGATTCACAGCGGTAGACCTGAAGGACTGTACTTTCACATCTCAATTTTGCCCCGACATTGACCCTTACTACGGTTCGCGTTCGAGGGCTGGGCGTACCAGTACAATGTCCTACCCTTTGACCTGTCCCTGTCCCCTTGCGTCTTCATGAAGGTCGCAGAGGCCGCCCTTTCCCCGTTAAGGGAAGTGGGCATCCGCATACTCAACTAAGTCGACGACTGGCTGATCCTAGCTCACTCTTGAGAGGCACTATGCGCTCACAGAGACCAGATGCTCAGGCACCTCAGCCGTCTAGGTTTTCAGGTCAACTGGGAAAAGAGCAAGCTCTCCTCGGTTCAGAGCATCTCTTTTCTCGGCATGGAGTTAGGCTCAGTCTCAGTCTCAATGATAGCGCGCCTCAAAAATGAGCGCATGCCGTCAGAGCTGAATTGCCTCTCATCGTTCAAAATAGGCACTGCGGTCCCTCTAAAACAGTTCCAGAGGCTCCTGGGGCATACGTCAGCCGTGGTCGCGACTCTAAGATTGATGCATATGAGACTGCTTCAGCACTGGCTTCAGACTCGAGTCGCGAGATGGGCATGGTGCCGTGGCACATATCGTGCGATCTTCACCCCCTTCTGCCATCAGTTATTCAACCCCTGGACATACCTCTGTTTTCTGTGGACAGGAGTCCCTGTGCAGCAGGTGTCCAGATGCATCGTGGTCACCACAGATGGTTCCAGATGTGGTGTGGCAGATGTCATCCTAAAACCACGACCGGGCTATGTTCCCAAGGTTCCTACGACCCCTTTCAGTGGCCAGATAGTGAACCTGCCAGCGCTACCATGGGAGGAGGCAGACCCAGCCTTATCGTTGCTGTGCCCGGTACGTGCTTTGCGTACCTATTTGGTCCACACACAGAGCTTTAGACTCTCTGAGCAGACTCTCTTAGCAGAAAGGGAGCGCTGTGTCCAAACAGAGGCTTGCCCACTGGGTAGTCAACACCATCACATTGGCCTATCAGACCCAGGCCGTGCCCGCCCCCTTGTGTGGCATAATCATGTGCGCTTTTACTCCAAGGTGAGTCCTCAAACTCGCCCCTGTCAGGCGGACACGCGTCTCCCTTGGGCAGTCCGAGTGTTTGTAGAGCTCCTCACTCATTAGGCAGGACCTACCACCATGCCACTTCCATGTGTGGCATAACAGGCCCATGTGACATATTTGCCACATTTTCACCTCCCCAGCCTTGGCAGGATGTGGTCTCCATGGGGTCTTTTCCCCCTGAAAGAATAGGACTGGAAAAGAATGCCTTCCCCGAAGTGTGTTATTGTTAGATGGCCCCAACATTTTACACTCTATGAGGAGAAACACAGAGAGAGAAAAGGCCACGGCTGGCACGGCCTGCTCCCATGCTTGTCATGTCACTTTTTCCCACCCCTCAAGGTAAATCCTTGGTCGGATGCCAGGAAGCTAATAAAAATAATATGACGTCTTAGTGGAGTGTGGGGGAAGGTTACATGCAGTCTGATGCCCATGCTCCTTTGACTCGCTACAGCTTGCTGCACCAGCATCAGCAGATCACATAACATGGTTCAGTGTAGGTGGCTCAATTGAATAGGGACCCCTTGTGTCACTACAATCGACGAAACGTTGAGTGAGTGACAGAAGGGGAATGTCTAGGTTACTAGTGAAACCCCCATTCCCTGATGGAGGGAATGAGACTTTGTGTCCCCCTTGCCACAACACCATACCAAGCTGCTGTAATGGCCGAACATTATTCTCTGCTCCTCTGTGCAGAATATGACTGAACAGATGCACGATCCCCGCCTTTTATACCCATATGTCCGGGGGCAGGACATGCAAATTCTGTTCGCCAATTTGGCCGTTTTCATATTCAGAGGTATCCAAGGCTCTCGAAATAAGCCCCTTGTATCACTACAAAAGTCTTGTTCCCTCCATCAGGGAAATGGGGTTATACTAGTAACCTAGACGTTCAATGTGAGGTGATGCGCTGTTCTTAAAGAGACAGTATCCATGTTTTAAGAGATGACATTTTATTAAACGTGACTCACAAATGACAAAGAGACACACAGGGTTGGAAGTAACGAAATACATGTAATGGGATTACTTATTTAAAATACAAGTAACTGTATTCCACTACAGTTACAATTTAAATTATTGGTATTTAGAATACAATCACATTCAAAAAGTATTTTGATTACTGAAGAGATTACCTTGCATTTTATTTTCATTTGTTTCATTTAATATTTAGTCCTTTCAGATGGAAAACATTTATACATATAAATGATGGGATCCAAAGTGCACATTACCAGGCAAAAATTGCATTCTTTGCGTTTTCCGGTAAAACAATACAAAAATCCTTAAAACAAGATTAAAACAATTATTCGCACCATAATAAGGAAGATTCCTGAGAAATGCAAGCTTGTAATACCACCTGTTTACTCCAGAGGGCATTAAGTGAAATTTCAGCTGTATGAGTAACGCACAGTTTATACAGTGAAGAAAACACTTCAGTAGGAAGAACAACGCAAACATACGTTACATTCTTGCATTCAAAACACTTGAAGGAGCGCAAATGCGAACTAAGGGATCTCAAGATGTGTTTAAAGATTGAGTATTAAACTATATTTAACTTGAAACAGTGAACTAAACATTTTATGTTTACGATGCAACGCACCCGAGATGCTACACAAGCATGTCTGACACAGGTGTAGATTGGCAGGCTCTTAAACAAGCCCTTATAATAAATCTCCAACTGATTGACAAATTCACTTGTGAAATGGATTGCTGTGAACTGTATGCCAATGATTGACTTATGATCAATAATATGGTAGTAAACAATACATTGTCACTTTTTGTATTATCTTATCAATGATTAACTCTTCTGCTACAAGAATGTAATGCATTTTAATTATCTGAATATATATATATATATATATATATATATATATATATATATATATATATATATATATATATATATACACTCACCTAAAGGATTATTAGGAACACCTGTTCAATTTCTCATTAATGCAATTATCTAATCAACCAATCACATGGCAGTTGCTTCAATGCATTTAGGGGTTTGATCCTGGTCAAGACAATCTCCTGAACTCCAAACTGAATGTCAGAATGGGAAAGAAAGGTGATTTAAGCAATTTTGAGCGTGGCATGGTTGTTGGTGCCAGACGGGCCAGTCTGAGTATTTCACAATCTGCTCAGTTACTGGGATTTTCACGCACAACCATTTCTAGGGTTTACAAAGAATGGTGTGAAAAGGGAAAAACATCCAGTATGCGGCAGTCCTGTGGGCAAAAATGCCTTGTTGATGCTAGAGGTCAGAGGAGAATGGGCTGACTGATTCAAGCTGATAGAAGAGCAACTTTGACTGAAATAACCACTCGTTACAACCGAGGTATGCAGCAAAGCATTTGTGAAGCCACAACACGCACAACCTTGAGGCGGATGGGCTACAACAGCAGAAGACCCCACCGGGTACCACTCATCTCCACTACAAATAGGAAAAAGAGGCTACAATTTGCAAGAGCTCACCAAAATTGGACAGTTGAAGACTGTGAAAATTTTGCCTGGTCTGATGAGTCTCGATTTCTGTTGAGACATTCAGATGGTAGAGTCAGAATTTGGCGTAAACAGAATGAGAACATGGATCCATCATGCCTTGTTACCACTGTGCAGGCTGGTGGTGGTGGTGTAATGGTGTGGGGGATGTTTTCTTGGCACACTTTAGGCCCCTTAGTGCCAATTGGGCATCGTTTATATGCCACGGCCTACCTGAGCATTGTTTCTGACCATGTCCATCCCTTTATGGCCACCATGTACCCATCCTCTGATGGCTACTTCCAGCAGGATAATGCACCATGTCACAAAGCTCGAATCATTTCAAATTGGTTTCTTGAACATGACAATGAGTTCACTGTATTAAAATGGCCCCCACAGTCACCAGATCTAAACCCAATAGAGCATCTTTGGGATGTGGTGGAACGGGAGCTTCGTGCCCTGGATGTGCATCCCACAAATCTCCATCAACTGCAAGATGCTATCCTATCAATATGGGCCAACATTTCTAAAGAATGCTTTCAGCACCTTGTTGAATCAATGCCACGTAGAATTAAGGCAGTTCTGAAGGCGAAAGGGGGTCAAACACAGTATTAGTATGGTGTTCCTAATAATCCTTTAGGTGAGTGTATATATATATATATATATATAAAAAATAAAGAAAACTATGAATAATTATATATTGATATACATATGTATAATCTTTATATATTGAATTATTGTTATATGAGGGGCTTTCTCAGCAAATATTTGTATATGCGATTAATCACGATTAATTAAATGGGACACCATGTAATTAATTTGATAAAAAATTGTAATTGATTGACAGCCCTAATATTTAAGGATAAGAGACTCAGGACATTCCGCTCTAGGCTCGCCCTCATTCTGAGGGGCGATTCCACCTCCCTCGCCCTCCTGACAGCATCCTCCGTGTAGGTAGGCGGTAGAGCTGGAAGAAACAGAGAAAGATCTTGCACCGGTGCAAGCCCTATGAGCCCCTCGATCTTCCCACGTAGCATCCCCGCTAGTGCAGTACATATGTGACGACCTCCAGCCCTGTATGAATGAGTGCATTGTGGTCATCTTTGGCAGGTCTGATAATAATAATGATGACATGTCTCTCACGGCATCTGACATGGGAGAATGGTCCATGGAGGATGCTGCAGCCCCTTCCCCCAGCGAGGGTGAGGTGCGTGCACTGGCCACTGACAGAGAGCTTTTTTGCATCTTCACACGGTTGGTTAAGGAGCTCAGACTCGATTTGTCCCCTCCAGTAGAGCCGGCAAAGTCTCACCTTGACGAGTGGTTCCTGCAGGCTGGCCGCTGCCAGCTGGCCGAAGTCCGGAAAACTGTGCCGTTCTTCCCAGAAGTCCATGACGAGCTCACAAAGACCTGGCGTGTGCCCTATCCGGCCAGATCCGAAGGGATTGACTTTGAATTGATACGTCATCCCTTCTAACGGAAATCTCAAGAACAGCCTGTGGTCTCTGGCACTGTGCACATTCATGAAATGTGTCAATGCGGTGCTCACCACTTTGAAAATGAATGGCATGCGCATTCTAAATTACCTTGATGATTGGCTATTACTGGCTCTGCTATAGGAGCACAATATCATACTTTTCCAATTGAACAGCCTGGGTACCAATGTCAACTTTGCGAAAAGCACATTTTCCCCCAGTCAACAAATCTCCTTTTTGGTGGTTTGACTTGGCTCCATAAGCAAGCGTGCAGACCTCATGAGCGAGCGCGTCCAGACAATTTCTGTCCAAGTTCAAACTAGGAAAAAGATTTCCAAGTCTTTTCAGAAAATGTTAGCATCTGCTGTCATAACGTTAGGTTTTTTACAAATGAGACCTCTTGAGTGCTGGCTGAAACACCATGTACCAAGTCACGCCTGGCATCAGGGGTCACCGTGTAAAAAGTCACGCCTGCATACATGTCACCGTGACTCTGCTGCCTGGCAGCTCTAGCACAATGGACAGGTCCAAACCTTTATCAGCAGGGTGTGATGCTGGGTCAGGTTTTCAGATGAAAAGTGGTGACCACGGATGTATTTAACATGGGTTGGGCACACTGTGCGATGGATGCCCGGCTTTTGGCACTTGGACAGGAGCGAAACGGTGTGGCTCATCAACTGTTTGGAAGTGCTAGCCGTCCAGTGGTGAAAGCTTTCCATTCCGACATAGTGAATCATCACGTTCTTATTCATTCAGACAATGTCAGTGGTAGTGTACATAAATAGCCATGGCTGCACTTGATCGCTACCAATGTTGAGCCTGGCACAACAACTCCTTGTGTGGAGTGCACGCCATCTACTCTTCCTGTGCGTAACATATGTTTCAGGCCATTTGAACTGCAGAGCAGACATGCTGTAGTGCAAGGGGCAGATGACAGCGGAATGGAGACTTCATACTCAAACGGCTATGAAGATTCGGGAACTGCTCGGCAAAGCAGAACTGGACCTATTAGCCTCTGCAGAGAGAGTCCACTGCCCTTTTTGGTACTCCATGTACCAAGCCCCGCTGGGAGTGGACGCATTGGTCCACAAGTGGCCGATGATGCGCAAATATACATTTCCCCTGATACTTTGGCTCAGTCTGTAATAAACACCATTTTGAAGGCTAGTGCGCCATCCACAAGACACCATGGCTAAAATGCCATGTTTTTAGTGATATGTGCTTTTTATGCAGCAAAGACCTAGTGAATTGCTCCATGATGGAGATCCTTACATTCCATCAAGAGCGGTTGGACGCAAATCTTACTCCATCAAAGCTTATATACGTTTATTTAGCGACCATCTCTGCATTTCATGTCCCAGACTCTGGTTCATCTATAGGCAGACACAATCTAATCATAAAGTTCCTTAGAGGAGTGACATGCTTGAACCCCCCTCACCCTGCTACGGTTCCAACATGGGACTTAAATCTGGTGCTGAGGGCGTTCACGAGCCCCCTGTTCGAACCATTGGAATCCGTTGAGTTACATGTGCTTTCTTCAAACACGCAACTGTTGTTGGCTCTGGCCTCAGTCAAACAGGTTGCTGATATACAGGCACTGTCAGTTGACAGTTCATATCTGGAATTTGGTCCGGGGCTATCAAAAGCCACCATCAAACCAAAAAAGGATGTGCCTTTGGTACTTTCCACTCCCTTTAGGGCTCAGAAAGAGCACCTTAAAGCTTTCTCTTCTCCACCATCTAATTTTGATGAGTAGCAGTTTGCGCATTTATTATGCCCTGTGTGGGCTTTGCACACTTATGTGAATCGAATTTTCCAGTTGAGACTGTTAGATTAGCTCTTCGTCTGTTATGGAGGATGCACAAAAGGCACGTCTGTCTCAAAACAAAGGCTCTCTCAATGGATTATTGATGTGATCACCCTCGCTTATGAATCACAGGGCGTGAGATGCCCTATTGGCGAAAAGGCGATATATGCTCTGCATTAGGATGGTCTTTTCAGAACAAGTTTGCATGGTTTTTTTAACCTAAATGTGGCATCCATTGCTTCACGAGACCTCTGTCTAGTGAATTTACTATTCCAATACCTGACGGGTGAGCCTGAACTCCACATCATGGACGGGCTAACTGTTATATTTTAATACAGTCATGTGATTATTCATTTTCATACACATTAAAGAGATATCACCTAAGTCACCCCCCGATGGACCACCCTGGTGCATCTAAGGGTATTATATTCTATAGCGCGGCAGGATGGGACTCTGTTCCCCAAAGTGTTCAGCAATATCTCATGAACTGAATCGATAGGGAACGTCTCAGGATACTCTTGTAACCTCAGTTCCCTGAAATGAAGGGAACAAGACATTGCAAACTTGGCCACACTACTACTTCAGAGATTTGAGGTGTGAGTGAGGCATTCTTGTACTCAGTCAGAAAATTCTGAAGAAATATTGTGTGTGTGTGTGAGCGCCCACTTATATAGGGCAAATGCATGCCTAAAAGGGTGGGGTTCAAAAATCCTTGCCAATAATAAGATTGGCTTTATGATACAAAGGCTTCAACTAGGTAGTGGAAAAGGAATTCCCAAAGCGTTCAGCATTGCATTTGTGATACAAGGAGTTCAGTCTGAAATGCCTCTTAAACTTGCGAAACCTCATTGTCATTATTGTTGTTCATTATTTCACGTTTCTATATTCATATTTAAAACATAAATTTCATAAAAAATTTTCTGCTATTGAAATCTCTGTGCAAATGCATTTATTCCACCACTGAGCTGCATAAAACTATGTCTGTAAATTAACTTTTTGTGCCTGTTCTGTGTTGTCTTAGCAATGTAAAGCCACCATGACAATAGTTGTCGACACTGCAAGTAAATTAATAGAATAGGCATTTTTTGTCTCTTCGCTTGCTTGCAGTGTAGATATAAGCAATGAGAACTGTACTTTACTCTGTCTTTGGTTCTCCCAACAGAAACATTGTCACCTCACCCATAACATATCTATGCTGTCACACTCTGCCTTGGCATCTAAAATCACAAGAGTGTTAAAATCTTAAACGCATCAGAGGATTGGTTATTAAAGATTATTGAAGTATAGAGTGAAAATAAAGAAATGAAAGGAAAGGAAATTAAAGAATGAATGGTAACATCCCTGCAATGTCATAATGTCTCTCTCTTGCTGTCTCTCTCTCTCTCTCTCTCTCTCGCTCTCAAGCTGGGAAGTGGGGAGTTAGTGCATGGGAGTATGAGTTTAGTGTTGGTGAGAGGTCAATTTAAGAATTGGTTCTCATGACTTTTCTTTTTTCTTATTTAATTACATTTTGATATCTAAATTTAAAACACATTTTTGTGATTGTTTTGTAGTTATTTCTCAGCTCGTTTCTCAGTGCGTCTTCCCTGTCACTCAAACACGGGGTTAGATGTGTTAGTAATGCAGGCATTTCGGTTGAGGATGTACTGTTGGATGTAGGAGAAAGAGTGGGACATGGAAATAGTATATCGGCATCTCGGATGAATAAGGCTGTGGTGGTATTTCTGAAAGATGAGACACTCGTTAATCGATTGGTTGAAAGGAATTTTGTTCCAGTTCAACCCCTGGTTTCTCCAAAAACGAAGGTAACAATATCTAATGTTCTGCTGTTTATTCTGGACGCGGATATTGAAAGAGAACTTTCTTGCTTTGGAAAGTTTGCAAGTGTCATTAAAATGGTCCCGCTGGGATGTAAGAATGTGGATTTGAAGCATGTGTTGTCGTTTAGACGACAGGTGTATATGTTTCTGAATTCACCGAGTCTAAACATTTTGTTTAGATGCATGTTTGATGGGAAGTCATATATGGTGTATGCTAGCGCTGGAGAAATGCATTGTTTTGAATGTGGCTCAAGGGGGACACATAAAAATGTTGTGTCCTTTTATACTTGAAAAGAGTGAAGCTGGCCCAAGTAATACTTCGGGCGAAAGAACAGAGAATAGAGTGACAGAAGGAACTGTTAGTGGTGAAGCTGAATCGTTAAATAACAAGGATAGTTTTAATTTGCGACATGGTGGTGGTGTCACTGATGTTCAATTATCTAATAGTGAGAATCAGAATGAAAACAGTTCCGGCAGTGTTCAAATGCACAAATGTGTATAGATTGTAAACAGTACGCCTGTTGTAATGGATGAAAAAGTTCTTAGTGAACAGGTGTTGGAGCAAACTGAAGCTGTGGAGGAGATAAGGGTAGTAGGCCAGATGAACATTGAAAGTAGTGAAGCAGCAGATTCCAAGGCTGAAAGTGGAGATGTTTTTCCTTCACCAAAGATTGTGTTGGAAACTGATAAAGAAATGGGCAATGAGTATGGTGATGATGATGAGAGTGTTCAATCTGATTTATCGGACATATCTGATTTCTCGCAAATTACCTGTGAGCAATTATATTCGTTGGAAGAAAAAAACGATTTCATAGATGAGACTTTTGGAAGACCCGTTGATGTAAGGGATTTTTTTTCTTATGTGAAAAAGTTTTAAACTTCAGTTCTCTACTGGCAGAAGAGGGTTGGAGAAGATGGCTTGAGTCAGAGAAAAAGGGGAAGAGAGCAATGGTTGCTGAAATCATAAATTTAAAAAATAGAAATATTAAATTTTTACAAGAAACACATACAGATTATAACAATGAGGTAGAATGATATAGATGGTGGGAGGGGAACTGTTTTATTAGTCATGGATCAAGTACAAGTGCAAGTTTGGCTATCCTTTTTTCCAAAAAATTGGATTTGAAAATTTTGTTAACCATGGAATCAGAAAAAGGAAGAGTTTTAATAGTTAAAGCAGAAATTAATGGGTCTGTATTTTTATTTGGAAGACCCGTTGATGTAAAGGGGTCTGAGGGTATTTTGGGCCCTGGAGATGTTTTGACATGCCTTGACATTTGTGCTTTTTTCAGTTGCTTAAAAACATATTAATGGCTAAAGTCTGATAACACTGTAATCAGCACAAACAGGGCTACAATAATATGTGAGCAACATATGTGTACATGTTTGTATTTTTGAGAAAATAATGTTTATGCACGGTTTTTGAAAAAAATAAAATTTTAAGTCACTGAAATAAGGCCATACAACACATACTAAACATTTGTAGAGTTTAGTATGAGTAGAGTTTTTGCTACAAAATGATGTGAAAATCATCCTGATCACTCATTCATACAAAATTATATAGTAATATAACTTTTGTAAGACAATTGTAGTGTTGAAAGGTAATATGCGAGGAGGCTTGAACGATCATGAATATTTAGGTGATTCACACCTGAGAGAAAAAAAGACCACTCCCCTGGGCCTATCAATCAGGGATAGAGAATGAATGTGAGGAGACTTAATGATCAAAATCAAGTTTTAAGTTAAAAGAAGTAATCTGACTATACATTTTCTTTACATAAAGACTTTACTTAATTTTAGACCTACACTACCATTAAAAGAAGTCTCTTCTGCTCACCAAAACTTAATTTATTTGATCCAAAATACAGAAACAACATTGATATTCTGAACTCTTTTTACAATTTAAAAGAACAGTTTTCTATTTAAATATATTGTAAAATGCAATTTATGATCAAAGCTGAATTTTCAGCATCATTACTGCAGTCTTCAGCGTCACATGATCCTTCAGAAATCATTATGCTGATTTTCTAATATGGGCATATTTAAAGTGCATTTTACTCATTTAACCTGATCACATATTTGAAGCACAAGCATTGATGATAATGAGGCAGCATAACCTCTAGTTAAAATATAATCTAAACATTCATATTATTTTTATATCATGTTACATATCATATTTATATTATACAGCATACAATTGAAATGACTGCTTTAGCCGAAACAGCATTTAAATGTAACTAAAACTTGCTTATTAGGACTTGATTCAAATTTCAATACTATGAATCCCGGCTGGCAAGTCTGTAAACAGTCCCACTAGTAAAATATGTTCAAGTTTATATAAAATAACATGTCAACTAATGAAAACTAATTCACTTACTCGTCCGAAATTGTATCCTCGGCTGGATCAAGTCTTTCTTCAAAATACAAATGTTCATCGGAGTCCTGCTCTTCTTCTGAGGAAAATGTTAACTCTTCATTACAATCCTGGAGCTTTCTCGCCTGTGTATCGTTGCAAACGCGCAGAAAAATGAATTCAATGTGTATACATCTGACCTAACAGTGGGGGCCTGTACATTTGCGTTGATCGTCTCAGCACATTAGCGTATGAATGGCGCGCTCTGCTGGTGGGTGGGATCACATTACAGATAATTAGGTAGACCATTAAAAACTGAACATTGCTTTGTTTCAAACAGATTGCATTGCATGAGAATATTTGTTCTAAATTTTAATTGGTTTATTAAAAAGTAGACATTTAAACTTTCTTTAGACATATGTTTCATATTTGTGTGATAAGTACTCGCAGAGTTTCAGTACATTTTTGTGACGTGTTTCTGAAATATGCTCGAGAACACAGAGACTGCTGAAAGCTCACCCTTTTTATTTTCTTTATTTTACAAAAGCACAATATTTAATTGTTATTATGAGTGTACACAAATAAAAGTAGACCCTTTATAGTCTCTAATGATGTCTTACACTTATCTGTATACGCAAAAATGACGGAGTATTTTAATTTGTTTCTGCTGTAATGACGAAAATATCCAGCAGGACGCGCCGGCACGTCCGTCGACCCCAGAGGGGTCTATGCTCCTAATAAAGGGCCAGATCGTGTAAAACTTTTTAGAAAACTGCAAAATACATTAAGACAACAAAATAATGAATTGTACTACTAATTTCTTATTAGATAGGAATGGAGAAGAGTCTCACCCACAGTCAAGTAATGCACTTCTTAATTTAAATAAAGAGTTTGAGTTAATGGATGTGTGGAGGGATAGGAGTCAGATGATTAAACGGTACACATGGATTAAGATGTTAAATTCTTCTGTTACTGGTGCAAGACTAGACAGAATATATGTTAGTAAGAAAGAAAATAATAGAGTCATGAATGCAAATATATTTCTGAATGGTTTTTCTGATCATCATATTGTTACCATTGATTTTAATATTATGAAAGTACCACATACAAATAATAATTGCCATTTAAATGCTAAATTGTTGCAGGATAACTCTCTGTGAGATTTTTTTTTATTTTTGTGAAATGTGGAAATTGAATAAGAAGAATTTCGAAAATCTGACTCAGTGGTGGGAAGTAGGGAAGACACAGATCAGGGTTTTTTGTCAGGAGTATTCTTATAATTCCACAGTCTATACAAAAGGGAAAATTAAACAGTTGGAGAAGGATGTTATTGAATGTACATGATATTGAATACTTGTTTGATGTCAATGATGTAAGAGTAATTAAGGATTTAAAAAATAAAAAAATTGGAGGAAAGATTGAAGGGTGCTTTGATTAGAGCAAGAATAATGTCTATAAAGGAAACTGATGCTTCTACTTCTTATTTTTTTTCAATTTAGAATGTAAAGTTGCACAAATCTTGCACTGTTTGCGTTGTGAGAATGGGACATTGACTTCAAATCCATTGGAAATTAAGAAAATGGCTATATATTTTTATTCTGAACTATTTGGACCCACGGAATGTGATTCTAGATTTGCCTAATCTGGAGCATGTGGATAAAGAAAAGCTTAAAAAAAAGGAAAAAAGTTGTTGAAATTTCTGAAGCAGTTCAACAACTCTCTATATGTCAAGTACCAGGAATTGATGGTCTGCCGACTGAATTTTATAAGAAATTCTGGAATATTTTAGGCAGTGACTTTTTTAAGTAATTTGTGAATGTTTTAAGAGAGGAACACATTCAACCAGTTGTCAAAGGGCTGTGCTGTCCTTACTTCCAAAAAAAGGAGATCTGGGATTGTTAAAAAATTATAGACCAGTATCTTTAATGTGTATTGATTATAAAATAATTTCTAAATGTTTAGCTAATAGGCTTAAGAAATGTTTACATATTATGGTGAAGAAGGAACAAACATATTGTGTTCCAGGTCACAAAATCATGGATAATTTGATTTTAATAAGAGATGTCGTTGATCAAGAAAAAGCTTTCGACAGTGTTGGACATGCATATCTTTTTAAGGTTTTGGGTTTGGAAAATGTTTTATTTCTTGGATAAAGTTATTGTATAATTAGGCCTCTGTAATGATCAAGATAAGGGGTGGTTTGAGTAGCCCATTTTTTGTTAAAAGAGGCATTAGGCAGGGATGTCCTCTTTCAGGGCAGCTCTACAGCTTAGTAATTGAGCCTCTTTTATGTGAATTAAGAAATAATTTGAAATTATTAATATTACTGTTTTTGTAACTGGGCAAGAAGATATTCAAACACTCTCTAAGAGCTTGGATTTATTTGAAAAAGCTTCATCTGCGAAAGTAAACTGGGGGAAAAGTGAGGGGTTTATTAAGGGTGAATGGAGAAATGGTGGGATACCTCACATTCCAGGACGTTTGAAGTGGGGAATAGAAGGTATAAAAATCTTAGGGGTTTTCTGTGGTTCAGAGAATTATAGGAAAAAGAATTGGGAAGGTATGCTGGATAATGTGTTAGCTAAGTTGTCTAAATGGAAATGGCTGTTATCTGAGCTATCCTACTGCCTCTATGCTTTGGCACAGACTAAATGTCCTAGAGCCACCTGATGGACTGATTAAAGATATCCAGAGAAAGTTGGTGGATTTCTTTTGGTCGGGGTAACACTGGATTCCAACACCTGTTTTGTATTTGCCGACTCAAGGAGGACAAGGTCTTGTAGACATCAGAAGTCGGATCAATAATTTTCGTTTACAAGCAGCACAGAGACTGTTGTATGAGGAGGAGACAGAGTGGAGTAATGCAGCATGTACTTTGCTGAGAAGGACATCAAGTCTTGGTTATGACAAGCAATTGGTTTTATTAAGAATAAATGAACTGGACTTGAGCAATTTGACTCCATTTTATAGTTCCTTGCTACAAGTGTGGTTATATGACCTTTTCTGTAAGTAGAGGATTTGAACATCCACAAGACTGGATTATGGGAATCCATTGATTCAGACCAAATGTTTGTCTTCAGGTAGTTTGAGGAACTGTCTGATTAGAGCTGGATGTACAAAAATAAAAAATCTCAGAGATGTCAAAGGGTGGAAAACAGTGGAATCACTTCAGAAGGATACAGGAATAAACTCTTTATGACTCGGGTGCTGAAGGAAGTGCATGCAGCTTTACAAGGAGACTGCAGAGAGGCGTTAGAACAAGTGGAAGAGAGGGGGAAAGACTATACGTTTCCATTGGTATCTGTGTCTGCAGCGGCACAGGAGGAGTACCAAGAAGAAAGTGACACAATTTTTGGTTTGGAGGTGGTCAGAAATATTTGGGCCAGACTTCAGAGGATGCTGGAGATCTTTGTACAAGCCTCCTATAGAGAAATGTACAGCAGACTTACAGTGGAGACAAATTCATGGTATTATAGCTACGAACAGACACGTAGCACACCTGAATCCAGCTGTAGGTAAAGATTGTTCCTTTTGCGGAATATAAGAAACTTTAGATCATTTATTTATTCAATGTGAGAGATTAAGAAGCCTTTTTGTTTTTTTAGAAAGTTGGTTTGAAGGCTTTGGTGAAAATGTTTCTTACAAAAGTTTTATTAGTGGTCCAAAATATAACTTCCAGGAACAAACTTCCAGCATATCTGTGTACGGCCCAACACCTGACAAGGTTAACACTCAATTTAAAGTCTGTTAGGCTCAAGCAATGTAACAACCAGACGCTAAAACAATGACGCGCTAGAAAGGCGGTCGCACATTGACGCAATCTCTAGTGGCCACCCAGCCATCTTAATATACCCCTTAAAATGAGACGCTGATTGCCTGCGTGCATCTAGGGCGGAGTCAACACCTACAGAGGGGACGTCACCAAACAGCGGAACTTCACTACAATCTACCCCTCCCCTTTGCATAGTCGCCCCAACAACCACAGTATTTATATCCAAGGTCTGAACACCACGGTTACCGAACGGGACACCGGAGGCGATGCATCCACCAAGGACCTAGGAAGGTGGTGAAGATTTGAGTGTCGGCTGGCAGTCGCTCTTCCAGTCCTTCGCTGCTCAACCTCCCTCCTCCCAGGCCCATCTTCCGATCCAATGGATTCAGCCACTGAACTAGTTTCAATACTGCTGGCCTCCTCAGGGATAACCTGTCCCATGGGGATGGGGTCTGGAGCCCCTGCTGTCAGTAGTGAAGCCATCTGCTCAAGTAAGGCTAACCTTATATGACCAGGGCCATCCAAGGGACTCTCAGGAACCCCCCCCCCCCCCTCCTCTTCCTGCAATGACACAGGAACCAAGGGAACACCCGAGTTACTGGGGGGGAAAGGCCCTGAGGGCTCCCTCTGGATACGACTCTTAAGCAGTGAGCGGTGGACAGTTTTTACTGTACTCAGATTTTCCACTGGCACTATAGAGTAAACCGCACCTCCCTCTCGGGGAGCTCTAACTACCTGATAGACAACTGGGCTCCATAAATCCTGAATCTTATGGCGACCCCTTACCCCATAATCACGGAGGTACACAAGCGGTGCATCCTTCACCTGCTGATCATGCCTTTCCTTACGCTTCGCAGCTACCATCTGTAAACGCTCTTGTGCACCTTCAAATGCCACTTGCAGCCTGGTTTGGTGTTTGATGACCCATTCATGCACCCTCCCAGCCACTGGCTCCTGCACCCTTCCCAACAGGAGGTCAACTGGCAACCAGGGTTCTTGGCCGAACATTAAAAAATGCAGAGACTCCCCGGTGACTTGATGAGGGGTAGTATTATAGGAAAAGAGGAGCTGGGGAAGACAAGACACCCAGTCCCTCTTCCTGGAAACGGGCAGTGTGCGCAACAGATTGTGTAAAGTTCGATTAAAGCACTCACACTGGCCATTACCAGCTGGGTGATAGGGTGTGGTGCGAGACTTACCCACATCATACAGGCTGCAAAGCTGGCGGAGCAAGAGAGACTCAAAATTTCACCCTTGACCAGAGTGGAGACGTCTGGGCACCCCAAATTTGCAGAACCACTCAGTTACCAAGGTCTGGACTACCGTTTCCGTTCTTTGGTCCCTAGTCGGCACAGCAAGAGTGTATTTGCTGAACACATCGGTCATAACCAGCACATCTTCCATCCCTGACCTGGACGGTTCCAGCACTGTAAAGTCTATGGCCAAGATCTCGTTAGGCCTAGAGGCCAACAAATGACCCATGAAGCTTGGAGCCAAAGGATGTGAATTCTTAGCTGCCTGACATCTCTCACACTCTTGGCACCACCGCTCTACGTCTGACGACAAGCCAGGCCAGTAACATCGCTGTCTGACTAATTCAGTGGTGCGCTCAATGCCCTGATGCCCGTGTTGTTGATGTAACTGCATGAGGACATCAGACCTCAACACGGCAGGCAACAGTAACTGACCGACCTCCTCTCCCCCACTCGGGATCCTAATCCTACGATAGAGGACCCCCTCCTTTTCTAACAGCCGATCCCACTGATGGAGCAATGCCACGGCTGGAGTAGACATGCATCGCCGTTCTTCAGGCCCCGGGCGGACCTTTCGTCTCCAAAAAGTCAAAACCTCAGAAATCACAGAGTCTTCTTCCTGCAGCAGGCCCAAATCAGCCGTCGAGTAACCAGGCATTGTGGTAACCACACGCTGTACTGCCTCAACAACTGGCTCTGCCTCCACAGCTTGCCATAATGCCACCGGTATCATAGTCCCTGGGAAGAATTCGCCTACTGCCCCCTGCTCTGATGGGTTCTGCCGAGAAAGGGCATCAGCATTCTTATTGCTCCTTCCGGATCTATACCGGATCTTGAAGTCAAAAGCCGCCAACTGGGAAGCCCAGCGCTGTTCCGCCGCCCCGAGTTTCGCTGAGGTCAGATGACTGAGGGGATTGTTATCCGTAAAGACCACACACTTATTACCTAAAAGATACTCTCAGAATTTCTCAGTCATGGCCCACTTGAGCGCAAGAAACTCCAACTTCATGGAGCTATAGTTATCCATATTGCGCTCAGTGGGCCTAAGACTGCGACTTGCATATGCAATGGGACGTACCCTACCCTCGTACTCCTGTGAGAGGACTGCTCCCAACCCTCCATGACTGGCGTCCACCTCCAGGATGAAAGGCAAGGAAAAATCAGCATATGCGAGCACCAGGGCCGTGGTTAGTCTCCTTTTTAATTTCTCAAAGCCCGACTGGCACTGCTCATCCCATGCACCCTCAAAACTTAACCCAGTTCATTTCTTAGACTTTGGTTTGTCACGAGACAACTCAGCCACCAGCCTATGCAGGGGAGCTGCCAATTTAGCAAACCCCTCCACAAAACGCAGGTAGTAACTGGCAAACCCAAGAAATTAACGTAATTCAGAGACATTGGATGGACGACGCCACTGAGCCACAGCATCTATTTTACCAGGGTCGGTTGCCACACCCTGGGCTGATATAACATGGCCCAGATACCTCACCTCTGCCTGAAAAAACGCACACTTCTCCATCTTAATCTTCAGGCTCTCATGCTCCAATCGGCTCAAGACCACCTCCAGCCTCTCCAAGTGCTGCTCTACAGAGGAAGAAAACGCAACGTCATCCAAATACAAAAGTAAGGATTGACACTGCTGGTCACCAAATAACCGCTGCACAAGTCGCTGGAATGTGCTGGGGGCATTGCAGAGCCCAAACAGCATCTGATTCCACTCGAATAACCGAATGGGGTGCAATTTGGCCTGGAACAATTGGAATACTCACTTGAGGAGCAATGGACCACACCCTACAGGAAGTAGACTTCACTTCAGTGACACCTGGGGCAAACTGTCCACATTCACATCTGTTAGGGTGCCTATTTCTCGACGAAGGAAAATTAAAATATCAGCGACCCCTACATTAACCACTGGAACATACACAGTACCCTTAACCACTCGAACCAAGGCAGGAGAAACCAATAGCCCCATAGGCAATCCTAATTCTAGGGGTTCAAGGAGCGCAGTAACGTTAGAATACTGCTCTGAACAAGTTGCGGCTACCAGTTTAATGGTGCCACCAGGTATGCGGTATGCCCGAGGACCGCGGGTCTTAACCTGACCTGTTTCTCCAACTGGAAGAAGAGTGCAGGTTTGATTACAATATTGCAATGCCCGAACGACAGAGCCGGGAGCATTTGCTACTGGCGGAAACTCAAAAAGAGAGGGGCCATGTTGTCCCAAGAGTCCCTGATAACACCTGCCCAATACGTTCATCCCCAAAACTCCAGGGACCTTAGTGCACATGCCACCCGGGGGATCTTTACCTACCAGCACACCACACTGCTGTACTAATTTCCCGCAAAGCTCAACATCTAATTCCATATACCCTACATAAGGAATGGAAAGTCCATTCGCGGCCTTAAGTTGCAACCACTGACAGGTCCTCAAGCGTTCCTGCCCCCATGGCTCAAAATTATTTAAAAAGCAACTCTCTGTGAGAGTAGATACCATTGACCCAGTATCTATCAAACATGATACGGAAATGCCACCCATGAAAGCGTTAATATGAGGGCAGGGGGACATCAAATTTGACATGGGGTCAGGAATATACAACACCTCCGAGCCGATATTCTTCCCAACCTAGCTGTGGCTCTGCAACTCGGCGGGAGCTAGTTTTCCGATAACGGGCCTAAATGATGCAACTCCCCCGCCCTGGCCCTAGTGTCTTCTCTACTAGAAGGGGGAACCTGTAACTGCCCTTCTCTATCGCCAGGCTGTGGTCACTCAGTCTGTACCTCGTCATGTTTTTCCTCAATTTGTGGTCTCTGACTGTACTCAGGTATTCTGCTTTCGTGTAATCTCTGTTTAGGTCTAAATATCATTGTAGTTTGCTTTGTTTTTGTGTTGTTTAATTCCAATAAGTTCGGTAGTTTTCTTTTTTGCTTTAATCATTTGGTTGGTCCAGATTGTGTGGATGAGGGTGTCAGTGTCCTGAGGCTGAATGTCTCAGGACCAGCTGAATGATGGGACTCTTCTTGCGTTCACTTCATGGTTTTTAAGGGCTTTAAAATTATAAGAGTTGGGTCACTCAGTTTTAGACGTTTCCAAAATTGAATTGCTCTTTTCTCAATGTGGATCTCTCTCTCTCTCTCTCTCTCTCTCTCTCTCTCTCTCTCTCTCTCTCTCTCTCTCTCAAATGTTCACTGCATTTATTCTTCAGTTACATGTCAAAGGATAAAAATTATCAAAAGTATGACAAAGTATGCAAGCTGAAATTTTAAAAGATTTTCTCCTATTCCAGCTTAATATGCAAAGACTCATACATAAGCAATTTGTGGGTTAATTTCTCAAAAAAAAAAAAAAAAAACTGTGGCACGATTACCATTGCTCAGTTTGTTTGAGCATCCCGACCAGCCTGACACAGCAACATTTGTAATTCCTTTTGATTACAGAGTGGTGCAGAAATTACATACTTCAGCAGAAGAAGAAATATCAATTCACGACTGTGTGTTGTTATAAATGTGTCATTGTCATTTAAAAATACAACCATATAATATTTGACAAATCCATCAAGCTATGAATATAGCATGAAATAGCATGAATAGCCAGCATATGTTCCATGGGTGTGCACAAGCATTATCTGTGAAACAAAGGCTGTGAGGAGATGCAACCCTAGGGTAACCCTTCTCACTCTATCCAGCCAGCAGCAGAACTCAACCCTCTGCCCACCATCCTGAACATAATCATAATTCCGAATCATAATCACCATAATAATAATAATCACCATAATAATAATAATAATAATAATAATAATAATAATAATAATAATAATAATAATAAAGGCATACCAGGCTGGCAGCAGTCTTAGCACACCTCAATCAAATTACATGGATGCACAGGGAACATGTCACCCTTGGATTTTTTCATTTGCATAAAACAATTACCCCACGGACAGTAGGTTCAATGTCGTCTAGACTACATGCTTCAGATGGTGTCATCTGCCCCAGACACAGTAGACTGCCTATAAATTAGCAATGAGCTGAGCCAAGCCAAGATGTATTATAGTGCTCATAAACCCTGAGAATTTATTTAAATAGATAACGCACATGCAAATCTCCCTGGCTGGCATGGCAACCATCTTGATAGCAGGGCTCCATATGTGCAGAGAGGGCAGCTGGGAGCAGACATGCACTGCAGCAGGCTAAAATGTACCCTGAACCTTATGAATGTATACACTGGACACTTATTAACTTCCACTGGAAGGAGAAACCTGATACGATCCAGCACGGCTCTTCCTGATTTTAAACTATAACATGCTGGTATGAAGACAATATCATTGAAGTGTGCACACTCATACTAGTATCTGACACTGACATTGAAAAAGTGATAAAGAAGAACTTCTCAAACTTCTTTCTTTCTTTCTTTCTTTCTTTCTTTCTTTCTCCCTCTCTCTCTCCCTCACTTCACGTGAGAGTCATGGGGGGGCTTTTATCTTAACATTTTCATCTATTGCAGGACATTCTCTGCACCTGCTTATACAACATTTAAAATCAGTGGATTTAAAATCTAGGCCTTCAGTGTGATTCATGCCATTAAGAAAACATAGTTTCACAATGAATAAGACACCCTATACCTTTGGGCATCATACATTATGTTGCAGCTAACTAGGAATACCAATTGACATTTTAAAAACATGTCGACACACGAAGGCCAGAACTTGAAATGACACTTGTGTGAAATGAACATCTTCTGAACAGATATTCAAAATTATATTTTTTCATGTAAATCTACAAAGGAGGTCTAAAATCTATCTAATAACATTTGCGATTTAAATGTTGTTTGCAATAAATTTCGTTTCGTCAGGGTACACGGTCATGCTGCGTTGCATTCAAGTTAGATGTGGGACATTCCTACTTGTTACCTCCAACAATAAATACATTCCATTCCCTGATATTCGGAAGATGACATTTAAGGAAACAAGCAATGCTCCCTTTAGCTTAGCAATTACGTACATTACTTAAAGCATGATTGCGTCACTCAAGGCCAGCTATAGGGCCTCGACTGGGACATATCCTAAAGATCACACAAACAAAGAACAAATAAATCAATCTAATTAGCTGATGAATCAGACAATCTGACTTTAGTTGTGCATTCATTTGCACTGTTGAGGAATTCTGTAGGAATCCTGAAGGCCTGAGGGAGTGGAGCTCAAACTCACGCGCTGCTTCGGGTATGCGGTTTGGGAAACAGTTGTCACACTTTGCTTGTAAACATCAAGGAATAAATTCTGACTGGATACATTTGAATTTTTTTCTATTTATTTGTAGATTAATTAAAAGTGGAAAGTGATACAAATACACAGGCAAAAAGATGATTGAGAATGAAAGAATGAAAAATATGTATTTATTTATTTGGCATGTTAGGCCAGCAGAGAAGGCTTTGCTGGCCCTGAGAATTCGCCACTGCTCATTATTCCCTTAATCAATACATAAAATGTAGAGGATGAACGAGAAAAAATCCACTTCATTTATTAGAGAATCAGTTGTAGCCGAGTAAGTAAAGTTGAGGACTAAAGTTTGCCAAACTTCCTGTAAGTGGTGTCTAGAGCTGTATGCCAAGATGTGTTTGTTTGTTTGTATATACGTATGTGTGTGTGTGTGGTTTTTTGTTATTTTTTAGGTTACAAACTAGTAATTACGAGGGTATTATACTATAAATGTGGTTCATGAGGACACCCCTAGTGTCCCTGTAAATCAAACGGCTTAAAAAATATACTAAACAATGTTTATTCGAAAATGTAAAAATGCCAAAAATGTTCTGTGAGGGTTAGGTTTAGGGGTAGGTGTAGGATTAGGGGATAGAATATATAGTCTGTACAGTATAAAAATCATGTGTTTGTGTGTTTATTTTGACCCATCTGTCTCTTTCTATTCTTGCAGTGAAAAACAACATAGACATATTCTTCTGCCGGTCCATACAAAAGAGAATAGTCCCACTTACCCTTCCATTAATCCACTAAAAAGTGATGTAGAACTCTATTAAAACAAATCTTTGTCTTTGTTTTTATCTCTCATCCTTTCATTTTATCAAAGTGCATGTGAAGCATCTGTGTACAATGCTTTCTTGAGCTTGTAAATGTCATTAGTAACGATTTGTGTTTTTTTTCTTCCCCATAGTGTTTCTCAGAGCCCCTCATAAACCACCCTCCTCTCCCCTCACAAAACCCCTCCAGTCCCCCATCCCTGTTGCTCTTGTCTTTGGAGAACTTGAGCATTACATCCACATTTGAGAAATATTACACTGGATTCTTTATCTGTATAAACAAAGCAGGTTATAGTGGCTGTTTATTGTACAGTGTTCCCACATTCTAACATTCATGTATTTATTGTTTGCATACCATTCGGCTTGTTTATGAGTCTGTGTTCACAGCCTCTGTCCTTGAACTTAACTCCACTGTCACCCTCACTAAACCCTAACCCCTCCCCGCATCCGTGACCCCTCCTTCTCCAATTCTGTCAACTCCCCCCTCACTCACTGAGGTTATACTGGAAAGACACAGAAACAGACATCTGAAGTCTTAGTCGTAAGAAGGTAATTAATACAAAGATGGGGAGTCATGTATTGAATATCCAGTAGAGTGACAAGGCCACTGATGACAAGCTTTTGCCCACATGAAAAGAAAGAAAGAATGGTAAGAGGAAAGCAGGGGAGGGGGAGTGAGAAAGAGAGAGAAATGAAAAAGCTAGATAAAACAACGTGACATCCCCTGGCCAGAGCCCGAGGATTAACGATGAAAAGAAACAAAAGGACAACCGTAAACAAAAGAGGAGAGGCTAAAGGGGGCTCCCCTAATTTCTATTCCCTCTCAAGGAGTGAGCTAGCAAGAAAGGGACTTCTCTTTTTGGACGGACACATATGGATCTATATGCATGCTTGCAGGGACCAAGAATTGTGAATCAAGCAGAGCTAAATCAATGTCAGAGCTCAATCAATATTTAGTCCCATGTGTTCCACCTTCTTCTCCTATACTTGGCCTCACCTTCCCCATAATAACATCTCCAAGACTTTAAACATGTGGGTCAATACACCCCAACGACAACAATGAGCCAGGACTGTGCAGGAAATCCATTAAACTGCCTGCGTTTTAGTTCGAAAAAGGGGACAAAACTACTGAGAGGTATAAACAAAGACTAAAAAGGATAAATCAACCCCAAACCTGGTGTATGCAGTTGTTGAGTCTCAGTAAATACATACAGTAGGCTATAGGGGAGTCTTTCAGTGAGTGCAGGGACTCTGGACACTGTCTGTGATGCTGTTGAAAGGCTATTTGGTTTGCTCTGGGGGTTGTGTGCGCATATGAAAGTGCAGTATCAGGGAGTTTTGTTACTACTTCCCACTAAAGTTGTCTGTGTTTAGCAGCAGCATAAGGGTCTGCCTGTCTCTACTGCCCTGGGCTGTAGACACAACAACACTGCTTGTTGGTGACATCTGCTGGGAAGAACTGCCCCTCTTGTCCTTTACCCCCTACTGAAACAATTCCAACCCCTGTCATCACACTCTGGACTCCCCCTTAACTTCCCTCCACATGCCCAACTCTGAAATCAAAGAGAATCCTGTCCCACATGCACACAATGTCCTGTCCTTCTCATTCTGTAACCTATCCCATTGTCCTGTCTCTAACACTCAGATGTTAGTGTAAGGTAGAGGTCTCTGCATTTCTGGGACTTTCCCCTCTTTCCTGTCCAGACCTGTCCAGCTTAAGGAACAGTGAATCCAGTGTGTAAATGTATGAGGGTAAAGAGAAATATAGAATATGCAAAAGTGTGTGTGTGAGGTCTTTTTTGTAGTATTTCCCTCATTGCAGGGTAATTTTTAATATGTTTATTGCACAATATCAAAGTCCATTTAAGGCAGTTTCTCAAAGTGTGAGGTGTGCCCCCTAGGGATAACACAGGGGTATTGAGGGGGATGGGGTGTTGGGTCAAATAGGGGCATGACCAAAAAAAAAGAAAAAAAAGAACCATTGCTTTAAAGAAAGCCAACTGACTTGGCGATCATATTGGTAAAGCATTGGTAATCATATTGGTAAATACCCTGGGTAGAAATTTTCATTCATGCAAGTACAGCTTCTATATACAGCACTTGAATGGGGAAAGAAAAAAAATCCATAAACCTGTTGGTCTAGATTATGTTCCAATAATTAGGGTTTATTTAAAATCAGGAATACAATCTGATAACAATGCTATCATAAATTGTGTTTCTTCAATAAAATAAAATAAATAATTCTAGAGTAAATCAAAAGGGTGTTTGGCTCTGTTAACTGTGGGCGGGACTACAGTCATCATATTGAGCATATCAAAGACTCCCATTCATGTTAAGCAAGTCTGTTTCCAACCTTATAATGTCTCTCAAAATATTGTAATATGTGACTCCATCTACCCAAAAAGATTATGTTTTTGTTATTTCCACCAGGACCTTTGGCAGCGCCACAGAAAAGTATCCAGGTATGTCCAACCATCATCTCATTTTACACTTCCTCTTCCCTGAACCTTGTGTATATGTAGATGCTATGTTAGCTTCCTCTCTACAACTCCCACTGGATACTGAATAAATTGTCATTATTTGATTGCAGCCTGTCCTCTGCAGCCATTTGGAAGGCAGCAGTCTTGTCACTCAAACTGCCCTTGCCATTGTTTCAGGTTATAGAAATACATAAATCAAACTCATCATTCTCTAGGACATAGTCAAAACCTGAAATTGATTGTCATACAAGTGTAGCTTACATGAGTAGAGACTCCAAAGTGTAAAGATATACAGTTCCTACATCAGCTGAAGTAGACTGGCTAGAGGAGATTTCCTGAAGAATCTGGAGCCCAACCTGATCCGAATTCAATCCTGATACCATATCTGAAAAATACACCATGTAAATAACTTGATATGATATCATTAAACAGTAGTATAACAAGGTCTGGATATTTCTGTCTAACACAAGCATGTGCACAGTTATTTTTTAATTTGTTTCCTAAATGTGGACAGTCCATGTGTAGCAACCTATTTAACAACTTTTATTTCCTCCCCACTTTGGGGAATAAATAAATTAATTAATTTAAGAGGTGCACCAAAGAACATGTAAACAATTGTAACAACATGTAAATTACTTTTTGTACTTCCTGACCACACCTCTGTCTACAGGTTTTATCTGTAGAGGACTGAACAAATGTGCAAGTGGTGAGCGGTAATCCTCCTATGGCTAGTGCCCACACCCTGCCTTTTAGCGAATCATATAGGACTACTGGACAAATGTTACATCACCTAATTAATATTAATGAGCCAATACAATAAGGTAAAACCCACCACACACTTTTCACACACAGACATGCAAACCAAAAAAAAAAAATTAAACATTTACAACATTTAGCTATATTTTTGTGGACATTTATCAGAAAGTATAGCTAGGTCAGAAATGCATGCTCACATAGTTTCTGATAGTGTTGTTGATGTGACTGAGTTGAAGGTTGGTGGCTCGGAGGAGACGTTGGCTTCTCTCTGACCCATGTTAGTCATTAGAGCTCAAATGAGATACATGACAAAGACCTGCTGTTGTTTTAACACTCCAGCTAGCCTATAGCTGATTGCACCCAGACAGGTACAAATGTAATGACAAAATTACACATAGATATTTGAGCTGAAATACTTTGCAGGTTAGTGGACACACATGAAAAAACAGAGTGATATTAAGAGCCATAAAAACAAAAACAAAAAAAGTAATATTGTTTATTTTCAAAATTTCAGCACAGGTTAGTTAGGCTGGCTGTCCCCTATATCCACCAAATCTGACAGCCCTGTCTCTATGCCACCCTGCCCTCATGTCACAATGCATTTAAGCATCAGATCTGTGTGAGTGTGTATATGTGTGTGTGAGGGCAATGACACAGGCAGATACAGAGGCAGAGTGGCGATGTGTATGTGTGTGTGTCTGTGCAACTTTTGTGGCCCTGTCTCTCAGTGGCCACTCTTCTCCACTGTGAGCGGCCCTCCAGCCATGGATTTGATCTTTGCAAAGGCTAGCATATGTCGGCTGTCATTTTAGAGAGATTGATGGCAGGCCGAGGAATGGAATGGTGGGAGGGAAGGGGGGATAGATGGATAAGAAAGAAGAAGAAGAGTGGGATGAAGGGGGAGAGAAAGAAGGGCTAGAGGGATAAATGTTGACCATGCCTGTTTGGGACTGCTGGTAATAAGAAGGTCTCCTATTATACTTTAATGCATGACACATTTATATGTAAGCGTTTGGCAGACACCTTTATTCAAAGTGACAATACATTCTTGTCTACATCTCACATTTCAACTGCATTCATTAATTTTCTCCTCTGTTTTATACAAAGATTATTGCATCAATATTAAACCTCTGCTGATCAGAAATCTCCACAACAACAGCAAACAAATGCATGAGGGATTAACATCGGTCTCAAACCATCGCCCCTCAAGAACAACCATAACAATAACAACAAACAATTGTGGTAAGTCTTGGCATCCACTCATGTTATTGCTTCCTGCATTGCATGTCACAAGTTTACAATAGCTTCTTTCGTCAGCAGGGTGGAATTTGAATGTGATAAATGTAAGGAATTAGTCAGGCTGACAGAGAAGGTTAATATGTTAGAGGCATGCATCTGAATGCTAGTGGAGGTCAGTGTGAAAGACAAGCCAGTAGAAACTGTTTCGGATGTGGGTAGAGCAACAAGCAACACTAACTTTGGTTCTGGCTGTAGAGTTCCCTCAGCAGAGCATTTGGGTGACTTCTCAGTGGCATATTCACTCAGCAAAACAACACCACTCTCCCATTCCTGTTAGGGTTTCCAATAGATTCTCCCAACTCAGTGATGCACCCTCTGAGAATCATGTTGAAAGCACCGCTGTTATAGGAAATTCTATTGTAAGGAACATGGAAATAGAGACTCCAGCCACTATTGTTAAATGCATTTCGGGGGCATATGACATCAGATCAAATTAACAAGTGTTGTCTAATGACAAACTTACATTTTCTAAAATTGTTATTTATGTCGGCACTAACAATGTCCGGCTT
The DNA here is from genome assembly GCA_032164185.1 of Moxostoma hubbsi. Classification (NCBI taxonomy): domain Eukaryota; kingdom Metazoa; phylum Chordata; class Actinopteri; order Cypriniformes; family Catostomidae; genus Moxostoma; species Moxostoma hubbsi. The sequence continues at coordinate 18,885,038 of JAVLUX010000034.1, read as the reverse complement.
CGTCAGTCGGGGATCAGTAGAGAAAATGTTAAAGAAGTATGTGAACTTGCGAAAACGATTACAGACATTGTAATATGCTCTGGCCCATTCCTTGCTCATCATGGTGACGAGGTTTATAGTAGATTAGTGTCAGTGAATGGCTGGATATCTGAGTGGTGTCCGCAGAATAGCATAGGATTTATAGACATTTGGCAGAGTTTTTAGGGTATACCTATACCTTAAGTTTTTGGTGTTACTCAGAGGACAGGATAAAAGTTGAAGTCTTTTGAACTAATAATGCTTAATGTGACACCGACAGATACAAGGCATTGCCGTTACTTTCCACCGGCTAAAGAAAGTGTGGCCTCTTCTACTGCAGTGAAAATTGTCTGGAAAAGCTCAAGAAGTAGTGTCTGCTTTATCATTAGATAATAGTCTACAATATGACATGGTTAAAACAGCAGTATTGTGTGCCTATGAATTGGAACCAGAAGCGTACAGACAAAAGTTCAGGAGTTATAAGAAGGGAAGCAGTCAGATATTCATAGAGTTTGCAAGGGAGAAAGGATAAGTGGTGTTATGCTACTAAAGTTAATGATACATCTCTCTCTCCGAGAATTTTGCTGAAAGAGTTTAAGACCTGTTTTCCTGAGCATATTGTGGTCTATTTAAATTAACAAAAGTTTTCTTCTCTATCTGAGGCTTCAGTTTTAGCATTTTTGTGCCCACCCAGAAAAATGTCTTTGCACCAGCCTGTTCTCAAAGGCCTTTGTCTGTATCTGCTCCTGAAGTCATTTACCTGCTTGAAAGAGAGGTAATGCTTTACCTGGACATGTCATAGCTGACTGTTTGTCACTCAAATGGAAGCAGACACAATCTCAGGGTTCAGGGCAAAAGAAAAGTGTGGCCTGATTAAAAAATGTAATTTTGCCTATCAAAGAGACTATTCCCAGCAATTACATAGTTCCTGACTCTGCTTACACTCCATTCATTTTAATATGTTAGTGTCTACAACAGGTATGCCTGAGGATCTGAGGCTGATCCGCATTCTGAGGGACACAGGAGCTACCCAAATCACTCTGTCCAATTTTTGCTGTGGGAGAACCATTTGAACATGCTGTGGTTGATTGTGTAGGTCCAGTTTTTGTTGACTGTAATGTGTGTTACTACGAGATTCCCAGAAGCAATCCCTTTATGGAAGGTCACTGCTACTTCAGTGACTAAAGCATTGACCAAATTATTTTAAACATTTGGTCTTCCTAAAGTGCTCCAGACTGATAAGGGTACTAATTTTCTGTCAAAGGTGTTCAAACAAGTTTTAGAGACCTTAGGCATTCAACACCGAGTTTCAAGGTGCACTTGAGAGGTGGCATCAGACGTTAAAGTCTATGCTATATAAGAACTGTTTGGAGACAGAAAAGTGTTTGTACGATGGTGTACATTTTTTTTCTTTTTGCTGTACATGAAGCTGTACAAGAGTCACTTGGATTCAGTCCTGTAGAGCTTGTCTTTGAACACTCTTGAGGGACCATGAAGAGTATGTCCAAAGAGAAGTTGTTGTCTGTTAGTCAGTTGAGGGAATACCTGCACAATGTTGTTTCTTTAGCAAAAGAAACCCTATCATCTACACAAAGCACCATGAAAAGCCATTTTGATAAAAAGGGTGTGGCACAATCATTTAAACCTGGTGACAACGTTTTGGTTTTATTACCCATTCATAGTTCATCTTTGTCTGCTCATTTCTCAGGTCCCCACACATGATTGGTTGCTGGTCAAGAGCCTGCCTGTGATTGGCTAAAGCAGGTACACTCAGTAGAACTAATGTGATGGAGGAAACTGTAGCAGGTAATACACATACACACAAGAAAATACCACAAGATTCGCCTGGAGGGCATAAAACCAACGATGCCCAACTTTTATATTTCTTTGAAACCTAACAATATTAGCAGAGTATATCAACGAAATCAAAGATTGGATGGCCACAAATCGTTTTGTTGGAATTGAGTTGATAAAAAACCTCTAAAAATAAGATGCCAATATATAATTTGACTCTCGATGGATGTACTGTTACATCGTCTTCTACAGTGAAGCACTTGGGTGTTATACTTTATACCAATCTGCCCTTTGAATATGAAATTTCATTGTTTGTAGAACAGCATTCTTCCACCTCAGAAATATTGCTAAGTTATGACACATGCTCTCTGTTGCTGATGCCGAAAAACAAATGAATCCGTTCATGACCTCAAGACTAGATTATTGTAATGCATTACAGTGAGGATATCCTTCAAGTTCAATAAATAAAATTAGTTCAAAATGCAGCAGCCAGAGTGCAGACTATAACCAAGAGATATGATCATATTAGCCCCATTTTAGTATTGTTACATTGGCTACCTGTAAAATTTTGTATTAATTTCAATGATTTTTAAACTACGTACAAAGCTTTGAATGGTCTTGCTCCACAGTACTTAAGCAACCTTCTACCATGCTATATTCACCTATGTATAGACCTCACCAAAATGAATGCTTGCATCACCTTGGTCTAATGATGGACTACACTCTTAAAATGGAATACATAGACTATCAATGAATTGCCAACAAAAGCCTTCATCAGCCAACTAACAAAGGACTATGCATCTATGTGAACCTCTGCAGTTAATCCAGGATGGACTTCAAAAGACATTAGTCATTAATCTTACAGTTTATACAAAATCTTTGACTAAACACTGGCCCTAAACACTAACTTAGTTTACAAATTGTATACCATAAATTGCACTGCAAAGAATAACTAAAATTGGCATTATATTCATGCTGCTAAGCCAGAGGGGAACTGGCCCCCACAGTAAACACAATGATGACTCTTTAAGACTTTATATACTGTATATTACAGTTCCCTTATCAAAAGCTGCACTTAATACTATGCTGATTCAATGCTTTGGGAACGACTTTTAAGAGTGACCAGCTGTGAATATGTGCAATACGTCAATAAAATTGACTAGAATTTATAGCCTCTGTTGGTGACATCATCAGAATAAGCCAGAAGCAGGGCTATAAATAGATGTGCCACAGGTGCATCGTCAGTTCTTTTGTCTTCAAACCACTCTGTGATGTGTTGTGCTTCTCAAGACTCTCAAACTCTGTATTTTCCTCTGTTAAGAGTTAGATTTGTCAGGCAGTATGCAGAAATCTTTTTCTACTTTTTCTTCTTTCTTCAATCACTTAAGTGCGATAGACAAAGAGAAAATGAGTGGTAAACAAAGCATACGGTGTGTATTTCCCTGTTTACGCCATATGGCTGAATCAGACACACACCAGTTTTGTCTCGCTTATTTCCAAGAGCCAGCCCCCACCATTTCATCATGGGGCTCACGTATGGATCTGGCTGAGGAGCGAGAGATGGGTTCGTTCCTATCAGTTGCTCTCTCTCCAGATCCAAACGGTCCCTCGCATGATCTCGAAGCGCGCCTCAGCGCCTCTTCAGTTCATGAGAGGGATGATGAGTCTCTCGGGACTGCGGATTCCGAATATCTCTGAGCATTCCTCGCGTAATAATAAAGTGGTTGAGGAATTGCTCTAGGTAGTTACTCATGCGGTGGCCAGACTACAGTCAGACTGGCCGCATGAACAAGAGACCCCCAAACAATTATGAGGATAGATTTCTATCTGGTGGCCGGGGAGAGGGAAATCAAAGTCAGTCTCCATGACGAGTTGACTCATTCATGGAAGACACCTTATACTTCCCGTGTCTTTGTGCTCTCAACATCAACATATTCGACTATTGTGGGTGCTAAGGCTACGACGATGCCACGGGTAGAAGAGACACTCGCTGGCTATCTCTCGCCTGATGTGGCATCATAATTAAAAGGACTAACCCTCAACGCTTGTGGGGATGGCTTATCAAGCTGCAGGTCAGGCTGGTGCCGCTCTACACACCATGGCGGTATTACAAGCGTACCAGGCTGATCTATTGAAGGACCTGAGTGTGGGGAGTACTATCGATGAGGAAGGGTTTTCAGAGCTCCGTCGAGCCACAGATTTATCTCTCTGTGTGACCAAGCAGACGGCTTGTGCTATTGGCCTTTCAATGGCTGCTTTGGTCAGCACGGAGAGGCATCTGTGGCTAAATCTTTTGGGTATTAAGGATAAGAACAGAGTGTTCCTCCTCAATGCCCCAATTTCATCTTCTGGCCTGTTTGGTGACTCTATGAATACAGTCATTACTAGGTTTTGGGAGGTAAAAAGAAACGAGGAAGACTTTGTGCTGTCGGCCACCCAGCTTCCCCCGGTCCTTCTAGAAGGGAGGTCCAAAAGCAGAGTGTGGTGAGTCATGCTCCCCCTTGCAAAGAGTGGGGATCAGCTCGCCACTCTCGGCAGCCTCCAAAGCAAGACCTCAGGACTGTTATTTCTAAAAAGAGAAAGTCCTGATGGTCTAGCCCCCCCCACTCAGAACTGTGCGCAAAACATCTGCCAACACCTTTCAACCTCTCTATTCTCGCCACCTTCTGTGTTTCTGGAGCTAGAGGTTTCCAGCTAAATTTTGGGTGTTCCATTGCTTCTTGTTGTCACCTAGGATGCGGAACATCCGACATTCCCTCAAATAGTCCTACCCAGAGAACGACGTATTAAGGAATCATATGGAATTCGGTAATGATTCGGGCACAGCTATCTTCTGCTAAAATCGAGACCATTCAGTATACCCTGAGCAAAGTCAGGCTAGGCCAAATGTTTTTTACTTTGGTCTCATGGCATCTGCATCCTCTGTGATTCCTATAGGCCGTCTGCATATGAGACCATTTCAGTTGTGGCTCAAAGCCAGGGGATTTCACCCAAGGGCCAATCCCCGAAGGCAGATTAGGATTACACACCGCAAACTACATACTCTTTCTATGTGGTTCAGACCCCGGCTCCTTACTTTGGGTCCCACTCTAGGTGTGTCTTGCCTTCACAGATTGCTAACGATGGATTCCTCCCTGTCGGGCAGGGGAGCAGTCTTAAGTGGTCATCCAGCTCAAAGGGAATGGGAGGCCCATCAGCTCGATTGGCACATCAACTGTGTCGGAGTTGATGGCTGTATTTCTGGCCCTGAAATATTTCCTCCAGCATTTGAGAGGCTGCCATTTCCTGGTGCGAGTGGACAACACAGCGGCAGTCTCTTACATAAACCATCAAGGAGGTCTACTGTCACGCCAGTTAAACAGACTGGCACGACAGATTCTCCTTTGGGCCCAGGGCTGCTGTCACTCTGAGCAGTATATATCCCTGGATGCCTGAATGTGGGAGCAGACTTATTGTCCAGACAAAAAATACAGATGGGAGAATGGAAACTCAGAGGTAGTGAAATAAATCTAACTAAGATTTTATGAAGCAGAAGTAGACCTCTTCTCCTCCTAACAGACAGTGCAATGTCCAATCTACTTCTCTCTGAGGAATCCAGCCCCCTCTGGGTCTGGACGCAATGGCACATACAGTATCTCACAAAAGTGAGTGCAACACTCACATTTTTGTAAATATTTGATTATATTTTTTCGTGTGACAACACTGAAGAAATGACACTTTGCTACAATGTAAAGTAGTGAGTGTACAGCTTCTATAACAGTGTAAATTTGCTGTCCCCTCAAAATAACTCAACAAGCAGCCATTAATGTCTAAACCGCTGGCAACAAAAGTGAGTACACCCCTAAGTGAAAATGTACAAATTGGGCCCAATTAGCCAATTTCCCCTCCTCGTTGTCATGTGACTCGTTAGTGTTACAAGGTCTCAGGTGTGAATGGGGAGCAGGTGTGTTAAATTTGGTGTCATCGTTCTCACACTCCCTCATACTGGACACTGGAAGTTCAACATGGGACCTCATGGCAAAAAACTCTCTGAGGATCTGAAAAAAATAATTGTTGCTCTACATAAAGATGGCCTAGGCTATAAGAAGATTGCCAAGACCCTGACACTGAGTTGCAGCACGGTGGCCAAGACCATACAGCGGTTTAACAGGACAGGTTCCACTCAGAACAGGCCTCGTCATGGTCGACCAAAGAAGTTGAGGGCACGTGCTCCGCATCATATCCAGAGGTTGTCTTTGGGAAATAGACGTATGAGTGCTGCCAGCATTGCTGCAAAGGTTGAAGGGGTGGGGAGTCAGCTTGTCAGTGCTCAGACCATACGCTGCACACTGTATCAAATTGGTCTGCATGGCTGTTGTCCCAGATAGAAGACTTCTTTTAAAGATGATGCTCAAGAAAGCCCGCAAACAGTTTGCTGAAGAAAGCAGACTAAGGACATGGATTACTGGATCCATGTCCTGTGGTCTGATGAGACAAAGATAAACTTATTTGGTTCAGATGGTGTCAAGCGTGTGTGAGGGAAACCAGGTGAGGAGTACAAAGACAAGTGTGTCTTGCCTACAGTCAAGCACGGTGATGAGAGTGTTATGGTCTGGAGCTGCATGAGTGCTGCCGGTAATGGGGAGCTACAGTTCATTGAGGGAACCATGAATGCCAACATGTACTGTGACATACTGAAGAAGAGCATGATCCCCTCCCTACGGAGACTGGACCGCAGGGCAGTATTCCAGCATGATAACGACCCCAAACACACCTCCATGACGACCACTGCCTTGCTAAAGAAGCTGAGGGTGAAGGTGATGGACTGAAGGTGGAGGAGCACAAGGTCTCTAACATCCACCAGCTCTGTGATGTTGTCATGGAAGAGTGGAAGAGGACTCCAGTGGCAACCTTTGAAGCTCTGGTGAACTCCATGCCTAAGAGGGTTAAAGCAGTGCTGGAAAATAATGGTAGCCATACAAAATATTGACACTTTGGGCCCAATTTGGACATTTTCACCTAGCGGCGTACTCAATTTTGTTGCTAGCAGTTTAGACATTAATGGCTCTGTGTTGAGTTATTTTGAGGGGACAGCAAATTTACACTGTTATACAAGCTGTACACTCACTACTTTACATTGTAGCAAAGTGTCATTTCTTCAGTGTTGTCACATGAAAAGGTATAATCAAATATTTACAAAAATGTGAGGGGTGTACTCACATTTGTGAGGTACTGTACATGGCCCAAAATGCACCTGTATACATTTACTCTGGTGTCTCTGCTCCAGGGAGTTCTAGCAAGAGTTTGTCAATAAGGGTCTTGACTCCTACTGATGGTGCGTGGGTATTCTCGTTCCCAAAGCGCTGAATCAGTGCAGAATTAAGTGCAGCTTTTGATAAGGGAATGTCTTGGGTTACTTTGCTGTAACCCTTGGTCCCTGAAAAAGCAGAACGAGATGATGCGATTCATTGCCGCACTGAGGATGTCCCAGGACTGCTCTTCAGACAAAAGACCTGACGATGCACCTGTGGCACATCTATTTATAGCCGTGCTACTGGCGCATTCTGATGATGTCACCAACAAAGGCTATAAATTCTAGTCAATTTTATTGACGTGTTGCACACATATTCACAGTTGGTCACTCCATAAAAGACGTTCCCAATGCGCTGAATCAGATCTCGTTCCGCTTTTTGTGTGTTGTAAAAAAGTGCTATACAAATAAAAATGACAACTTGATTCATGGTATACATTTTATAAGTGTATGTATTCCATGGGAATTGGATCTATGACCTTGACACAGCAACACAATCTATCAGATGAGCTACAGGAATGCCATAAAGACACATAATCTAAGCATTACATGCTACTTCAAGTCTGCCCAGGACACTGAAGAACCAGTCATGATACATTTTCATAAATAATTCACTATAATGTGTTTGAGTCTAGATAGATAAAGTGGACTCTGACCATTTGCTCATGTTAATTCACCTTTACATTTGCTCAAAGATGCTCTCTTGCTACTTCGGCTTGTTTATGTCTCTCTTCACATTTATAAAACAGGTACGTTTTTCAAACACATTGGCTTCCTATCTACAGTTTAGTAAAGGAAAGCTGATAAGTTTTTATGAATTATATCATAAAAGCAATTTAATAAATGAGTCAAATAAAAAGTACAACACAAATGAAAAACAATTGCATCTTAGACTTTCAGAAAAAACAAGTGTTTGCATATGATTTTCAATTAAATTAGCTCTGCCTTACATGTCATGCCTGCTATCGGTGATTCTGAATCAGGAACTTTAGTTGAAAAACTGCATGTTCACCATTACAAACTGGTATATATATACCAGTTTGTAATGGTGAACATGCAGTTTTTCAACTAAAGTTGAAATGGATATATTTACATTTACTCATTTGGCAGACGCTTTTATCCAAAGCGACTTACAAAAGAGGAAGAACATAAGCGAATCATCTTAAGGAGACAGTGGTACGAAAAGTGCCATACTACAAAGTTTCAGTATCATCACAATAGTATACAAAACCGATTTAAGTGCAACAAAAATTGTTAATACATTTAGAATTTTTTTTTTAATTTTTTTTTTTTATTTTTTTTTTTAGCGGCTGGTTAAATACTCTTGGAAAAGATGTGTTTTTAGCCGTTTTTTGAATATAGAGAGTGAGTCAGCTTCACGGATTGAGTTGGGGAGGTCATTCCACCAACGTGGTATGATAAAGCTGAAAGTCCGGAAAAGTGTTTTGGTGCCTCTTTGTTTTGGTACAACAAGGCGCCGCTCATTTGCCGACCGCAGGCTTCTGGTGGGAGTGTAGCTCTGCATAAATGTTTTTAGGTATGCTGGAGCAGACCCAGTGATTGTTCTGTTTGCCAGCATCAGGGCCTTGAATTTAATACGTGCATGAACCGGCAGCCAGTGGAGAGAGACAAAGAGTGGTGTAACATGTGCTCTCTTTGGTTCATTAAAGACCAGACGTGCTGCTGCATTCTTCGTTGGGCTGGAAAGACAAGTAAAGTTGCGTATCATCAGCGTAGCAGTGGTAAGAGAAACCATGTGACTGGATGATGGGTCCTAATGACGTTGTGTATATGGAGAAGAGAAGTGGCCCAAGCACTGATCCCTGAGGTACCCCAGTAAGTAACTGATGTGGCTTGGATACCTCACCTATCCAGGCTACCTTAAAAGACCTACCTGAGAGATAGGAGTTGAACCAGTCAAGCACAGTTCCGGTGATGCCCAGTTTAGAGAGGGTGGAAAGTAGGATCTGATGGTTGACTGTGTCAAAGGCTGAAGAAAGGTCCAGCAGAATCAGAACGGATGATCTGGATTCAGCTTTCGCCAGTCTCAGTGACTGTGACAGACAGCAGGGCAGTCTCAGTGGAGTGACCACTTTTGAAGCCTGACTGATTGTCATCCAGCAGATTGTTCTGTGAGAGATAGGCAGAGATCTTATTGAAAACTGCCCTTTCAAGTGTTTTTGCCATGAATGGGATGAGAGAGACTGGTCTGTAGTGTTCTATCTGTGTGGGGTTAAGTGCAGGTTTTTTCAGCAGTGGGGTTACTCTAGCCTGCTTAAATGTAGTGGGAAAAGTGCCTTCAAGAAGAGATGCGTTAATTATGTGTGTAAGTGCAGGTAGGATGGATGGAGAGATGGCCTGGAGAAGGTGTGATGGAATGGGGTCAAGAGAACAGGTGGTGGGGTGGTTGGAGAGGAGGAGTTTAGAGACCTCAGTGTCAGTTAGAGGAGAGAACATAGAGAGAGAAGAGTTGCATACAGGAGTTGGGTGTTTGACAGGGTGTGGTTCTGTGAATGTATTGCTGATGGCTTTAACCTTATTAGTAAAAAATGTGGCGAAGATATCTGCTGTAAGTGATGTGTCAGGTGGTGGAGGGGGAGGGCAGAGAAGCGAGTTAAATGTTCTAAACAAGCTACGAGTGTCTGTGGTGCTGTTGATCTTGGTCTGGTAATATGAAGTTTTTGCAGCTTTAACATTATCTGAAAAAGTTGCAAGCATAAGTTGATATTTACCTAGATCGGCTGGATCTTTAGATTTCCGCCATCTCCTCTCGGCTGCCCTGAGATCAGTCCGATGTTCACGAATTACGTCAGACAGCCAGGGGCTGGGTGGTGTAGTACGTGCTGGTCTAGAGGAGAGAGGACAGATGTTGTCTAGACAGGTTGTTAGGGTAGAGCTAAGTGTGTCTGTGGCAGTGTTTACATTGAGCGTGTAAAATACATTTATTGTGGGAAGAGAGGCAGAGACATCATTGGATAGGCGAAAGGGTGAGAGGGAACGGAGGTTACGGCGAAAGGAAACCAAAGGTGGAGTTGGTTTTACAATGGATGGGAGAGTCATGTTAAATTGAACAAAGTAATGATCAGAGACATGTAATGGAGTAACAAGAATATTTGAGGTAATACAGTTACGTGTAAAAACGAGATCCAGCTGGTTGCCCGATCTGTGAGTTGCTGTGGTGTGTAGTCTTTCCAAGTCAGATGAGGCCAGAAGAGTATTCAGTTCAGTGGCCTGGGGCTTGTCTTGGTGTATGTTGAAATCGCCAAGGACCACAAGTGGCCTACCATCCTCTGGCAAAGAGGACAGCAGGACATCCAACTCCTCAAGAAAGCTTGTCAGCTGACCTGGAGGGCGATAGATGACAACAACATGTATTTTTGTGGGTTGCATTGTAGTAATGGCATGGAATTCAAAGGATGTATTGTTACATAGTGAAGCCTGTGGAGAAAAAGTCCAGTTATTATTAATGAGCAAACCTGTTCCCCCACCCCTGCCGGTATGTCGAGGAGTGTGAGAGAAGGAGAAGTTGTTGGAGAGTGCAGCAGGTGTTGCTGTATCCTCAGGACGTATCCATGTCTCCGTCAGCGCCAGGATGCTGAGGGTGGACTGTGTGGCGAAAGCTGGAATGAAGGCAGCTTTGTTCACAGCAGACTGGCAGTTCCAGAGTCCCACTGAGAACGAGAGTGGAGCAGGAGTTGAAGTGCAAAGTGGCCGTAGGTTGTGTGGGTTGCGTTTAGTCTTGCATCTGTATCTTGTGAACGGTCTACAACAGATAACAGGGATGTGCTTGAATGCATGTGTTATTAGTGAGCTAGACATGTTAGTATGTATGTATGTATAAGTAGAATAATAAAAGAGAATAAATAAAATACAAAATACTTAAGTGCTTTGGTGAAGGGCACCTTGTCGGTGTCCTTGCTCGGTGGACTCGCAGGTCTTTACCCAAGTAGGTCTTCACACGAGGAGGGCTACCACTTCCGCTGCCGCTTCCGCGTCAACATTCAGTCAAATAAATACACTTTTTGCCATTCAATGGGAAAAGCAGCCACGCCTTAATGCTACTTAGCACAACAAAGCTAGTCACTTGGTCAGCCGAAACCGAAACTGAGGGGCACGCAGGTGACAAGTGCTGGAACAAACGTCACTTCCGTACACCGCAAATAAATTATGCAACACTCTAACAATAAATAATACTCTAAAACAAGTGAAGCACTGTTTGCAGACACTAAAACGACACACTGGATAACCAATACTAAATCGAGCAGCGAATACTACGGGACAAGTCAAACAAATCTAGCAGCGAAAACTATGGGACAAGTCAAAGCAAAAAAATAGCGCTCACACACATACACACACGTTTAAGCGACCCGCGTTCAAGACAGTAAACAGAGAGCACCTGATCTAGCAATGAATACCACTCTAACGACGATAAAAACAATGAAATAAACACACTTACATACAACTGCAGACTCCTGTAGATAGATCGCTTCTCCTGTATATATATATATATATATATATATATATATATATATATATATATATATATATATATATACACACACACACACTCACTGAACACTTTATTAGGAACACCTGTACACCTACTTATTCATGTGATTATCTAATCACTGTTTATATATATATAGTCTATAGATGGTGTTACATCCCATGTGATAAGTGCGACTTGTGTTTTGGAGTGTCGCTCGCACTTTACTTTCGTTTTCAGCAGGTTGAATTGGCTCGTTCATCTGTCAATCTTGGAGACGCTTGAAGAGCTATGCGAGTATAAAAAGAGCACCTGCGGATCTTTCTTTGTTTGATTCATACATGTGCAGTTGTTGTGGTTTGCCCTGTATCCATGTCCCTTGGTAATGTTTATGGTAAAGTCTGTGTTCTTTGCTTCCTTAGTATGACGGCTCATTCGTTCCATTTAATCTTCTCTATTTGTGTTAATTTATCCTGGTTGTGAAACCGATGTTAAACAGGGAAGAGAAAAAGGACAGGTAAGATATCACGTGATATACGTGTGCCACACTGAGGTTTAAATTTTGTTAGAACATTAGGCTAGTGACATGTGCCATCCCTTGTATTTTGGGTTATAGTGAGAGTAGTTTATTTAGGGTGTTTTGGCGCTGAAGATTTTTCTTTTATTTTGGTTTCTTGTGAAGTCTAACTATTGGGTTAGATTAGGAGTGTTCATTTTCTTTTAGTAAGATTGGTTATTTATTTCTTTGATTTTGCATGGCCCAGGTTCTCTTCTCTTTTCCCCACTCTTTCTGTAATTATAATTTTTGCTTGGCTTAAAGTTGTATATATGTAAATACTTACTATGGGTCTTACTAATACTTACTATTTTTCTCCCATTATTATTTATAATAAATAATGACACTTTAACTTATATTAAAATTGTTGGTGTGATTGTTTCCCAGTATGTGCACAGTGTTTTAAATGTTGCACCCTACTTTCCCTAGACCAAAAAGGGTTTCTAACAGATGGGTATGTATATCTTCAGCTTTAGTGTGTAAATAGGAAATATAAATTATAGACTTCCAAACATTCCTTTTGCAAATAGAATAGAAGAACAGGGAGCCCTGCAACAGATGACATGGTCCCCACTGGACATTGAGTCAGTCTGGGATAACATGAAGTGACAGAAGCAATTGAAACAGCCAAAATAGACTGAAGAACTGTGGTCAATTCTCCAAGAAGCTTGTAACACCATATCTGCCAAAAACCAAGAAAAATAGTCCAAGTGTACATAGGAGAATTAGTGCTGTTTTGAAGGCAAAGGTGATCACACCAATTGATCAATTAAAAAATTAAATAATGATTTTTCACAAGTGCCTAAAACCTTTACTATACTGGAATTAAACCAATAAGACCATGACAACCTCATGTTGACTATATTCAGTGTGCTTACTAGCTCACGTTTGACACGTTTATTGGAATTCATTAAATAGGAATGTAGACACAATTCAGGATTTTTGCAACACCTCTGTATTGTATCCCTGTTTCATTGAAAAATATACTGCTGTCAGTGTAATCAGTCAGGGAAAATTGAGGCCATAAACAAACCAAAGCTCTGGAATTTGTTCACATTGAGAAGCGGACTGAAATCATGTGATATTGCTTGTATTCAAACTCAGTGGATTAATTTAAATCTTCTTCAAACTGATCTAAGTTACAGGAAGTACATTTCTGAATGTCAGAACATTCTGCTGTGGAGATGAGCAGATGTGAATTGGGAAGTAGATGGTCTTAAAGATCAATAATAGAGCTACAAGCAAATAGAGAGGAACAGGTCACTTCAAAAGCATTTAGCATAAGGTCTCTGCTACATCCGTTCCTCAGTCTTGACTGGTTGCTTCACAACACAATGTTCTGTACAACTTTGAAAGCTCAGAAAACCTGCCATTGAATGTTCCTTCTATCACTCCTTTACTGTGTAAATCATGAATGAGACCAAGGCCACAGCTAGAAAAGAGAAAAATAAAGATTGTATGAAACATAAAAACAATGAAAAATAAAATTATATTCTCAACAGTAACACAGTTATTTAGGCTTTATCAAAAAGTTGTAGAAAATATTATCTTGTACCATCATATCATCTTTCTGAATCACTCTTTCTACAACCAATGCAGTTCTGTATATACATATGAGATGCATTCATCCATTTTCAATATCTGAATTATCAGTCAAACTTATTTGAATTTATTTTCAACCAAAAAGTCCAAAATATGCAAAACTGTACCTTTCATAATAAATTGTGTAAATTTGTGTAAATTGCACCACATTTGAATGACCATTAACTGTTGTGGTGTGAATTGTCCTGTTTCTTGCTCTTGAAACAAAAAATAAAGCTGGATTCTAAGAATCAAATGTTAAGGTCCTGTTTTCTGTGTTAAACATGAGGAAAACAGAGAAGAAGAGAATGTATCTGTGATATCCTTGTACATGAAAGGAGAGAGAGCTAAAGAAAACACAAAAGTATGTTATGCAAATGTTCTTTATAAGTCGAGCATGGCATCTTGTCTTGACACTGTCTATATTTAAAGCAGGTCACCTTAAACCCACCCCTGCTGCCTCATGACAGTGACATCTGGATGCACCGAACACACATACCTCTGCTGTTGCTGGCTGAATATCAGAGAGTGTTTACGCAGATGATATGTATGTAAAACACACGCTGTAATATGCCATCATTCCAGTACAGAAAACAGCAAGTCAGTCACCCAACAGAGGTGACGGCCACTACAGAGGCTCTCCATTCTGCAGTACATACTCTTTGCAAGATTTCAGCATGTTTACCATATTACATGGTAAAGATTCGGATTATGCATGCATATCAGTGCACCATGCAATGTATCTGTTTGGGGCTGTGTTTGTAAGAGTGGAAGGGGAAGAGAGAGATAAAAATAGAGGAGAACTTGTGGTGTTTATGGGACAAGAAGACTGACCACAGCTTGCACCCTTCCCCCTCCTTCAGTAAGACCGAATTTCAATATTTTTTTCAGTTCATTTGCCTCTCAGAAATGTCAGGAGCCTTTTTCCATCTCCTACTTGCTTTCTCCCTTTCTCTCTCGCCTTGACCTAGATTCGTTTGGGGAAAGTGACACGTCTGCCTGACCAAAAAGCGACCGGACGCGCTCTGCAACTCAAGTGCCTATAAAAAAATGACTCCCTGTCTCTGAATAAGAATAATGAAAAGCAGTGGCATGACAGATTGGACATAGATGAGATTGCTGGTGTGACTATATGCATGCGTCGCTTTCCGGCTTTGCATCTGAAATGGAAAAAGGGTGGGTGGGTATCAGGCTGTCGTTTCTGACATTAAAGGGACACAGTCCCTCAACCTTTCACTCAGAGCACGCACATCACACAAGATTGAACATTGCTTGGCCTCTGACCATATTTTCTATCCACACATGACTAGACCAAAGTCCTCTCTGCAAGCTACCTCTGTCAAATAAAACACACTCCCACACAGCATTAAAGGAGCTGAGTGGACGTTTAAAAGAGGGTGTGAGGTGTATATAGGAAGCTCTATGTGGCACGGTGGAGGGCGGGACCGGCGCGTGATTACGCACGCCCGGTCCCGTATCAGGCTAATTGAGCCGTCAAGAGGGATAAAGGCTACTCGCAGACGGCGATCGAGAGAGAGAGCTTAATCAGCAGACATGTCTGTTGTCCTATGTGTTTGTTTTAAGTTCTTCATTAAAATATTATTTATGTTGACAAGCCGGTTTCTCACCTCTTCCTTGCCCATGAATATGATCTGTCTTTACATTGGTGCCGAAACCCGGGAAGGAAGAGGGATACGCCGTAGCGGAGTTCTCGCCACTTCTCAATGGAGCAGCCGCGGCCATCTGCCGGGGGACGGAGGAGCCCAGCCACCTGGACGCGGAGGAACGGCCGCCGACCGCGAGGGGAGGAGGGGCTCCTGGCCGACCGCCTGGAGCGGTTAGGGCCGCTGCCAGCGGCGGGGGAGTCCCCTACTAGCCGCTGGAACGCGGCGGGGTTGGAGACTGCCGACCGCGTGCGGGGAGGGGCTCGCCGCCGACCGCCTGGAGCGGGAGAACCGCTGCCAGATGCGGGGGGAGGCCCCTTCGACACCCCGGGAATGCGGCGGGGCGTTCCGTCCGCCAGGGGCTGAGGACTGCCTCCGATCTGCCCGGAGAGGCGTGGCTGTTGTCCTGAAGATGGTGGAGAAGTGGCTGAGGAACGAGCTACGGCGTATCAGAGAACCGGCGAGTACGTTTTTTTTTTTTTTTTTCTTTCCTATAATCTCTCTCTCCTCTCTCTCGATACCGCTCTGCGTTGGCCTTTTCCCTCTTTTTTAAATTATGGTGTTTGTGGGAGGGGTGGTACTGCCCAGTGCAGGAACCCTCCCCCCCATTTTTAATTGTTGATTTTTGTGTCCCTCCCCTTGCCCCCTCCCTCGTCCAGGTTGATGGGGATGACCTGCCGGCAGACCGCGCGGGAGGCGCCGCCCCCCCCAGGGGATGTACGTCAGGCCGGGGGTCCCCAGCCTGAAAGAACGGGGGAGGAATGTGGCACGGTGGAGGGCGGGACCGGCGCGTGATTACGCACGCCCGGTCCCGTATCAGGCTAATTGAGCCGTCAAGAGGGATAAAGGCCACTCGCAGACGCGATCGAGAGAGAGAGCTTAATCAGCAGACATGTCTGCTGTCCTATGTGTTTGTTTTAAGTTCTTCATTAAATTATTATTTATATTGACAAGCCGGTTTCTCGCCTCTTCCTTGCCCGTAACGTGAACTGTCTTTACACTCTATTATCAACCTTGTTAAATATCTATAAAGCAAGCTGAATTCTGTCAGAGCACTTTGTAGAGATTAGTAAATCAATTAGAGGTGCTGAGAACCAGCCATGATAGATGGGAGGTTCAGCAGCGGTAGCGACCAAGATGGCGGGTGGTGTGGCATGATTCCAATGGGCACGTTACTGCCTCTGCATGTTTGAATGAGTGTGGGGAAAAAATATTTCAGCACCAACAACTGGTATTGTTTCCTGTTTGTCACTAAACCCTGGTCCAGTTATGGAAATTAACCCAATTAATGTAAAAGCGCCCAAAAAAGAAAAATGCATGGAGCATTTCAATAACTACACAGAAAATTATTTTATTATACCAGTTATGGAATATAATAAATAAATAATTAAACATTTATAATAAATAAATGGATTTTTTTTTTTCAATTCCAATTTTATACAATTTCCACTTTATTGTCTCGCATCCCACAGTGTTTACTGGCTCACATTAATTCAATACACCTCCATGTCAAATTATAAACACAATACAATAATTACCACTTGATGCAAAACCCACATATCAGTATGTAATTGCACAACCAGCTGCAGTACATTGATTTAGTCCTTATATTTTTCAGAACTCTGACTGCATATTAGTTAGACTTAGACCCCCAATTCTGATTTATTAATTTTAGTGATTGATGAACAAAAGATTTCCATAATCTGTTTGTTCTAGCATATGCTACTCTTAAGTCTTCTGTTTGATGGCAAAAGTTGATATTCCTCATACAGAATATGAGAAGTGTCAGACATAATTTTACCTGTCAGAGACAACATTTTTGTCATGTACAACTCATGAAAACTTTGCTAAAACATTTGGCCCACAATTTTAGAACAAATAGATATATGTCTAAACAATTGAGACTTTAGTTTAACAGAGAAACCACTATACCACGCACATATTCCATATTGTACAACACTCTGTATTACAGACTTAAAGAACAATAACAAAATCCTTTTGTTTACTCCAAAGGACCTTAGTCTCCTAAGAAAATAAATACGCTGTTGGACCTTATGACAAACATATTCTATATGTTTATATATTCTATATATATATATCACTCCATGATAAAGCAGCGTCCACATAGACACCCAAGTCTTTATACAACGACACTTGGTCGATCTTGGTCACTTGTGTTCAATTCATATGTTCTGGAAGACCCAAAATAACTTCCTTTGTCTTTTTCACGTTTATAATAATAAATTCCTCTCGCACCACTCCACTAATCTATCCGTGCAACATTGATGCACACTGGAATCATCGTCAATCCCCAATAAAGATAACAGCACAGTATCATCTGAGAACCCAGGTAAATACAAATATATATATATATATATATATATATACACACACAGTATATATATATATATATATATATATATATATATATATATATATATATATATATATATATATATATATATATATATATATATGTAGGAAAGATGTAAAATGTTTCTCCCAGCCTTAGGGGGGAGCTGTGTTCCATGAGTGTTTCACTGTGTGAGTGAGCCCTTCTTCACATGGGTGGAGCTGTTGTTTAATTTAGTTTTATTTTCCTTGTGAAAAGGTAAGGAGGGGTTTCACTGTTTCTCTGTTACATCTATTTAATTTCTTTATTTATATTGGCCATCCATGTTATTTGAAGAAATATATTGCTGTTAAAGATGTTAACTAACATATATGTGCAGTTATTTGTGATGGATGGTTTTATATTTCTGATATTATTTCATGGGTTGTAAATTCCATGTGGTGGGGTATATTTTTTCTTTATATTGTAGTGTTTTAACATTTATCTGAGTATTTTGGGTTTTATTCATTGTATTTTGGATGCATGTGACATTTAACATTAATTGTCATATGCAGAAAGTTGTTTTTTCCAGTCTTTGAGAACCCCTGTGATTTAAGGTTTAATATAACTGCAGCTAAAACTATATTGTTTTGTTTTATAATTTTGTATGCATTTTTATTTTTGATATTGGTAACTAAGAGTTTTATTTTCCTTGTGAAAAGATAAAGAGCCCATAATAAAGCTTCATTACTGTGACGACCACGATATTTGTGTCCTCCTCATTCAACCATCACCCAAACACAACGCAGAGACATATGGGGGAGCACACAGACGAAGAGGGTTACATCTTTGGTGCCATGACCCGGATCCTTGGTTTCTACGTCAACGGAAGCAATCTGACAAATAAGAAGTGTGAGTAGAGTGAAAAAAATAAATATTTCACCTACTTTCTTTTGTCTTAAAGTGACAGGGTTAAATACCGTATATTGTTGGACTGAACTGAGTTTTGCTTAAAAAAAAAGAATTTCTGTCTCTGAACTTTTGATATTGTGCTATAAGAGTGTTAATTTGTTGATTTGAGTAACATTTGTGAATTGCTGTGTTTTGTGAAACAATATCTGTTTTTTGTGCATTCCGGTGAATTTAAACCTCTTGAAGTGGGTCATTTGTTTTTTGTTTTTTTTCCCCATTTACCTTCATTTATGATTATTTGCTTTGTGATTACAGCAAACATAAGATATATACAACACATTCACTAACAGCATTAATTTACATTATTACATTTTTCATATTTTTACATTTTCAAACACTACACACAGTGTATTGCAAACTACATACACATTGTGTATTGCACAGATGAGAAAATGGAAAGAAGTGGAAGAGAAATGCAGGAGCTCCATGAAACCACCCCTCATCGACCACCTCCTCGTCCCCAAGTACCGCTAAGGCAGCCCTTCCAGGCCACCCCATGGTTACCAGTAAAGCAGGACAAAGTCCAACAGTATGAAATAAGCATGCCCGTCGATGTGAGTATTGAAACTGTATCCCAGCTAAATGATAATCCCCAACAATCTGTCAGGCCAAAGACAAGGCAGCTAGATGCACATACAGAGAATGTGCCCACCTAGGCAGTAAGCTGGCATCATTTGGGCACCTGCCCCAGCGCTTTTGTGCAACATCAGCCGTCAGCTCATGCCCAAGGCCCAGATAACCCATTCTATGGACTTCCAACCACCATGCCCATGTCTTCAGTTAGCCCACATCCATCTAATGTGCTGACTGTTTTGTCTCAACATAACATGCATGACAATGTCACTACCATTCAGGATCCACCAAACGTGAACAACAGAATGCCAACTGACATGTCCCCTTCTCCAAATGACCCATACCTACCCCCAGCGTTGACTGTGCCGCCTAAAACATACATTTCTACTTATCCAGGTATGATCCATGCACCCAGTATGTACACTTCGCCATATGGCCTGCACTCTCATGCTGCAATGGCTGTTTCACCCCAAACCAAGTTGCCGGGTCATCCAACGGCCTCTCAGGTTCCTCCATCCTTCTGTTATGGTGGGCCAAATGTCATGTACTCAAAACCACCTGATACACTCCAGCCCCCTGCACCTCCTGTCTTGTCTGGATCCAACTTTTTGCAGAAAACAGATTCCGTTCAAACACACAGAAGTTCCAATGATCGACAGCGCACCTTACATTCGCAATGTGCCGTTGTGTCGTCCTCCTCACCACCTGTGTATGCTCCTATGACAGTGCCGGTGTCTCATGGTTCACATATGTATGCACAACAACCCATTTCAGTGCATAGACCTCAGACTGCACCTCCGCATGTGGCTCATCACCAAGATGCATACATCCCTGCCTCTGGAATGACCACGGCACAGCCCAGCTTTACACAGACACATCAAGTTCGAAATGTGCAAGTGTTCAGCGGTGGTCCCGATTGCAGGATACTTATTGAAGACTGGATAAGAGATATGCAGTACCTCCTTGATGCTGGGGGAATGCCCAAAAATCTGTCCTTTGCTACTGTAGTGCGACATTTGAGTGGTGAAGCCAGGAGGCTAGTTCTGAATCTCCCTCCTAATGAGCAGACTGCTGGCAGAGCTTTTGAAGAACTAAGAGCTGAGTATAGTGATATGCAGACATCCCTGGACCCATTAGCTGATTTCTATGAGAGATACCAGCGCCCTGGCGAATCAGCGTGTTCATATGCCATTGCTCTGGAGGCCACTTTACGTTCAGTGGAAGATACTCAGTATGGAGGCCAGCCTTTTCCAGACCGGGATGGCAAACTGACTCGTCAATTCATGAGAGGATTGAGTGATGAAGAGGTTTTTCACAGGATAGCACCGATGAAGCCTAGACTTCTACGTTTTCGTGAACTTCAAGCAGAACTTCGTAACCTTGCTCGGGAGACAAAGAAGTTTCAGACACAGCCAAAGGCCAAAAAGACGTATGCACAGGCTCAGTTTACGACAGTGAGTGGAAACCTGAGTGGCGAAAAGCCGAGAACAGAAAAAGGAAATAGGCAGAACACAGATCTTACTGAACTCACAGCCGTGGTGAAGAAACTGGTGAGCAGTCAAGAGGACCAGCTTAACAGATTGACGCAGCTGGAGGCTAAAGTTGGAGCATCACCACAGACTGTGTTTCCTCACTCCCAGAGACCTCAAGAGAGTAGTGACACTGCAGTAAGGGGGGTAGTGTGCTATCGTTGTGGAAAACCGGGACACATTGCACGTCTCTGTCCGACAGTGATGACGGATGAGGCAGCCCAAGCTGAAATTGGAGCAGAGTCCAGGCAGGATTTAAATGCTTAGGGCCTGTGGTTACCGGGGCAACCACAGGCATGCACCAGAGTCCCCAGCAACAGAAAACGGGCAGGTCAAAACCAGCTGATACCCCGCTGGTAGGTCCCTGTAATGAAGGGGTGGTTGGAGTGAATGGAGAACTGTGTAAAGCTCTCATTGACTCTGGCTCTCAAGTTACCACAATTACTGATGAGTTCTGGCGCCGACATCCTGTCCTATGTTTTCAGGAATTGCAGCCATCAGACATCCCCATTGAAGGTGCCGCTGGTCATCCCGTATCTTATGTTGGTGTGCTTTGTATCAACCTTAAGTTTTTGGGAAGGGTCTACTCAAATGTTCCTGCTTTTGTTGTCCCTGTGACAGAGTACCGATCCAGTGTTCCATTGCTCATTGGGACTAATGTAATAAGGGTTTCCAGAAATGACCTTCAAGCGTCATATGGCAGAAAATATCTGGCCAAAGTGAAGTTGACCAATCCTGAGTGGCACTCTGCGATGGTTGCTGTGAGTAAAAGTGAACCTGGTGGAGCTACAGGTAAAGTTGGTCAAGTACAGTATGCTGGTCACAGAATAAGGATACCAGCTGGTAAGGAGCAGGATGTTATTGGCAGAGTTATGGGTGGACCGAAGAGAACACACTATACAGTTCTAGTGGAGAGCCAGTCCTCCAAAAGGATTCCAGAAGGCCTTATGGTTGCCAGGCTACTTGCTAATGTTGAAAAAGGTTGTGTTCCCATCCGGCTCTTAAATCTGTCTGGAAAGGATGTTATTGTCAACCCAAGGACCCTGCTTGCAGATGCTTTCCTGGTTCAGAATGTCGTTGAAGAGGAAGAAAAGTGCCAAATGCTGTGCCAGAACCAGTTCATGTGTCCGAATCAGTGTGAGAATTCAGTGACAGCATCTTGTCAAAGTCAACAGCAGACTACCAGTGTTGAGTCTGTTAATGGTATGACATGTGGAGTTGATCTTAGTGCTGCGGCGGTAGAAGATGAGGAGCAGTTGGCGTTGCTTCAGGATTTGCTGAGGAGAAATGCTGATGTCTTCTCAAAACACTCCATGGACTATGGACATACCACCACTGTGCAACATGAGATACCTCTGGTGGACTCTAGACCTTTCCGCCTCCCTTATCGCAAAATACCCCCGTCTCAGTACCAGGAAGTGCGGAAGGCCATATCAGAGATGGAAGAAGCTGGAGTCATTCGGCCAAGCAAAAGCCCCTATGCATCCCCTATCGTTGTTGTTTCTAAAAAAGATGGCTCCCTGAGGATCTGCGTGGACTACAGGAAACTGAATTCCTGCAGTACCAGAGACGCTTTTCCGCTACCAAGAATAGAGGAGGCATTGGAGGCGCTGGGACAGGCATGGTTCTTCTCGACTCTTGATCTTACATCTGGTTACTGGCAAGTTGAGGTGGCTGAACACGACAAGCTCAAAACTGCTTTCAGCACCCCCATGGGGTTATTTGAGGCCAACAGGATGCCGTTTGGTCTGCAGAATGCACCCGCAACCTTCCAAAGATTGATGACCTGCTGCTTTGGTGATCTGAACTTTGAGAGCCTCCTTATCTACCTTGACGACTTGATTATCTTCTCTAGGACTTTTGAAGAGCATCTTGAGCGGTTGGAAGTAGATTCAACCATCACCCAAACACAACGCAGAGACATATGGGGGAGCACACAGACGAAGAGGGTTACATATATATATATATATATATATATATATATATATATATATATATATATTTACAATATTCGTTTTGCAATCGTCTGTATAAAAGGTATATAGGAAAGGTAAGCTCACACATCCCTGTGGCGCTCCTGAATAAGTGACAATGGGAGCTGAATATTTCTGATTGACTGTGTTCTACCTGTCAAAAATGAGTAGTACCAATGAATCAGGTAAGGATTAACTTTTATTTGTGTCATTTTTGTCAATAGAAGCTCTGGTTGTATCATATTAAATGCAGAGGTGAAGTCCAAAAAGAGGGCAATAGTTTTAGGCTTATCCAAATATTTCAGAATCAGATGTAACAATGTTACCACTGCATCTTCAGTACTGCGATTTTGTTTATATGCAAACTGAAAAGTATCTAATTTACCCTCTACTGACTTTAGAAGCTATTAACCACAATTTTCTCTAAAGACTTCATAACAATAGGACTTAATGCTAAAGGCCAAAAATCCCCTAACTCCTGTGCCCCTACTTTCATTGGAAGAGGTACTATATACGAAGCCTTCCACATTTCAGAGATAATATGAGTATCTAAGTGTGGCAGCGGGGGTGTGGTCAAGCGTCCGTCCGGGGAGAAAAAGTGGTAAGGGCGCTTGCACCTGAGCCAAATTATGTCTAACACCTGTCTCTAATTTCAGTGAGCATGGGGAGAGCAGCATAAGAGCAGCCACAGTACCACCAGACGGGAGAGAGAGCGCAAGACGTGTCAATCTAGTGTTGACTATTACCCAGAGAAAGCTAAAAAGTCTGTCTTGTCACTTGGAGAGTTTTGAGTTCTGGTTTATGTTTATTTTTGCTGTGGCATTAAAAGAAGAACTTACCTTTGAAGTACACCATTGCTTGCCTCCTTATTGTCAACTTCTTACACTAAGGAACTCTGAAATTTACTACAGATAAAATAGCCTGTGGAGAAATATGAATGAAAGAAATAAATAGTGTAGCCTAAAAAAAAAATTGTCTATAAACAGTCTCCTGCCATCATAAGTGTAGCTCACAGTTGTTTGAAACAGTCTTATGATGAGATGATGGCACATCAGAAGCCATTGGATTTTTCACGCCACACAACCGTTGACTGATGGGAGCTGATGTTGTTATGTTGAGCCATGGGCATCAGAAAGGGAAGAAAGGTCACTTGTGATTGCCTGTGACCCAATAAGCAGACTTTTCACCATCCAAAGACTTCACTGATGTGACATTTGGCAAATATGTCCAAACAGACATATGCACAAATTCTTTTACAGCCTTTACAGTGACCCATTAAGCTAGACTGGACATAATTAAGAACAGGCCTTGCCCATGTAAATAAAAAATAACACTGTTGTGGACACGATTCCCTATCTTCTGACTGGAAGTAACTTCAAGTGCAAATGAAATGGGAAACATGTTAAAAATCTGTGGGTGGGATCAATAACTGAATAACTCACATGTTTGCATTGTATCACAACACGTACATTGAACTGTAAATTGAACTGAATATTACCATACAGATATCCATTTTGTATAGATGCTCATTAGAAGCAAATAGCATTAATACAATTAACATTTTAACTGCACAAAATCCAGAGCACTAACATATTCTAGCAAACATGTAAAGTGAAATAACAGTCATACACCATCCATATGTGAACAAAAACACCCAGACATCTCTAAAGTACATTAAATGGGAAATGAGTGTGGAAATTTCTGTTTTGTTTTTACAGGTAGATAAAAAGAAGATGGTTGAACTGGCAACTGCATCTCAACCAGTGTTTGATAGTAATGGATTACATGTATGTAATCACATTACAAAAAGTATTTGTAATTGAATTGCATTTTAAAATGTGTGTAATCAGATTACTTGACTTGATATGGATTACATGATTAAATTTGTTGTTTTTTTTACAGTTAATGGCAATAACTAATATGCAACCGATTATGCTCCTAAATTTGTCTGAGCCAGAGCATGTGCAATAGGCCCACTGCAGTACGTACATTCACTCAGCATGCCCTGGATTCTCACTGACGACTCCAGGGGTGGTGGTCAGCATCCTTACTCGCTGAGCTACCCAGGCAATTAAGTTAATAATCAGCACTAATTAATGAATTTCAAATTCAATTTGAAATTTTAAAATACATGCATGGTATAATTTTCTTCCATTTTGGGTGGCATAATGTTAGTTTTTTTTTGTTTTTTTTTTGTCTCCGTGACTGACAAAATAGCAGGTTGCTGTCTGATTTTATATTCAGCTATGTTTAATGAACAAAGTGTAAATTGGTTCTTAATACACTTAAAATTAAATATTGGATGCAATTTGCAATCCAAAAATAATCAGATAAACAGTATTCTATAAGATTTTTACTGTTAAGAATTTTGTTAATGTCATTTATAATCACTACTGGATTACATTTCAGATGTAATATATCCATACCACCCAACATCTCAACCATATGTATTTTTTATACAGACTGACTCTGAGCTTGATATTGAGAGATATATAGTTACTTCTTTGAAGGCTTGTCAGTTGATAATAAAAGCAAAAAAAATAAATAAAAAAAAGTACTCCATGCAGCTATGCATGTGCCCTGATTCATCCACAATCCTCTGCTTAGGAGGGGATGAGACCATTGTTGGGGTATGATGTGGACACGTTGGCACCAGAAGCATGTTGCGGTTAAGCAGAAATTAAGTTGACATGACCCTGCATAGAGCAGGTAAACAGAAAGCCTGCTTTGCCTGAGGTTACCATATGGCAGCAACACCAGCAAAGCGACCTGGTGGCTTTAGCTCTGTTGCAGGAGATGTTTTGCTACCTGCTGTCCTCTTTGTTCAGTTTTGCTTTCGGTGCCATCTCTCAAACTGTGACAGGCCCTGGCTGAAAGCAATGGGATGTCAAGTTTGTAAAATAAACCAGGAAGAAAACAGCTACATGCTTTACACAAATATACACAGCTGAAACCAGATCAAGGAAAAGGTTTCAGAGGAGGAAAGAGAGAGAGAGAGAGAGAGAGAGAGGGGAGGGGAGGGGAGGGGAGGGGGGGGGGGGGGGGGATAGAGAAAGCATTCACAGTGTGTTGCCAGCCATATGGTGTTGCGTCTGCAGGACTCCTTAAGTGAAATTTCTGGAATGACCCGAGGCGATGAGCAGAGCAGTCTCAGCACAACTCTAAAACCGTTTCTGCAAATTATTGATGAATTGATGTTTAAGTGTCGTGGCAGTGATACCTGCACCTACTCCTGATGGTGACCCAGTACAACATGTTTTTCCTTTCAACAGCATGTGCATTTGCATATGTTCGACAGATCTTCAGAGTATTTTTGACGTGTTGTATTGAGTGACAATTTCCACAAATTTAAACCTATTCTTTGTGCATTGATTTTTTTAGAAAATTAACATGGATATTCACACACATACACACACATTTTATATATATATATATATATATATATATATATATATATATATATATATAATCCCCCCCAGCTTTCCTGAGTTCAAAAGGGGGTTGTTGTTGATGAGACATGTTTTGATGCCTCGAAGACATGCATAAATTATGAGACAGTGAAGGCCCCTAAATAAGAGAAAATTTTAATTATCGAGATTGTCATCGCCTCCTTCTTTAAACCCCCACATTTCTTTTCTTTTCTCATCTGATTTTTTTTCTTTCTTTTTTTCTTTTTTTCTTTTTTATTTTTTAATTAGCCTTATTACAATTTAATTGGTTGAGTTTTACCCATCTTAGTCTATGACAGCATTATGAAGCTATTAATACAGATCCTCAGTGGGGTGAACAGTCAAATCAACCAATCACCTCTGATATCAGAGAAATGAGCCTTGGAACCTTTGTCCTTTCAAATTGTGCTTACAGGTTTTATGATTATTTGAGCCCTGAGTTTTTGTTTAGTTAAATATGTCTGTTTATTCCCTTGCTTGGCTAAATGTAGTAATGTTTACAAGTGTGTGTGTGTGTGTGTGTGTATGTATATATATATAAAGAAGAAAATAAAGCTACAAAAATTTTCAGATACTGTAATCAATTTACCATAAACTGCAGACATGTTTGTGAACTATGTTTTTTTTATGGTACACTGATATGTAAACAAGACTGAATGAGAGATGTTATAGTAGTGGGAAGAGTCTGCAGTGTCTATTGGGTAAATTGGTATTGCTGTCTTTCTGACAGAATCCAGACCCAGAGCTGAATAAACACCCTTGTTAATCACTGTTAGAAATACTGAATATAAAGGCAAACCAGACAATGTGCTAATTAGTACATTTGCATATGACCATGCAAATAAAAAAAGCTGAACCCAAACCTGTGTTTGCATGTACCACAGTTGGGCTCTGTGCTGGAGGCTTGCTGCCGAGTAAGGTATGATACCACTACCATCAGCACACAGGCCAGTTTAGACAAAAAAAAAAAAATCGTAATTATTTCTGCTGTAACAATTAGATAAAATAAAGCATAATAGCTTAAATGCTTTAAGGTCTTAATTTGGTCACTGTAAAGGGAGGACACAGGGATCCATGTTTCTTCAACTCAGGAAAGCGGTGTAATGGAGTAACTTGGGTTTACAGTGGGCGCCAGAACGTCAGCTTCACACATTCAAAATAACTTCACAATACTTTTTAACTTCACAAAACTCTTTCAGCTTCACAACACTCTTTCAGCTTCACAGTGCGCTTCTAGACCCAGACTCTCTCTCCCAGACTGCTGGCAGTGTGACTCTTTTATGCCATTCTCACCATGCTCACTGTAATTAGAGACAGGTGTTAGATATAATTTAGGTCAGGTGGAAGTGCCCTTACCGCTTTCTCTCTCTCTGGACGGACACTTGACCACGCCCCCACTGCCACAGTCACCCACGTGTTAATTCAGAAAAAATTGACTTTTTTTTCTTTCGTTGAACACACAAGATGATTGTAGGAATAATGTTAACCTCAGTTACCATTAACTTCAAATTAGATAAAAAAAAAAAAAAGAGAGAGCGAGAGTGAGAGAGAGAGAGAGAGAGAGAGAGAAAGAAAGAGAGAATGGTGACTCAGGCAGGCATTCTCAAATCAAATCAAATCAAATCAAATCACTTTATTGTCACACTACTGTGTACACGAGTGCAACAGCAGGTGAAATTCTTGTGTGCAGTTCCGAGCAACATTGACGCTGGTGTCAGGAGCACAACCTCTCCCTCAACGTCAGTAAAACCAAGGAGCTTGTGGTGGACTTCAGGAAGAAAGACAGAGAACACAGCCCCATCACCATTAATGGAGCACCGGTGGAGAGAGTCAGCAGCTTCAAGTTCCTCGGTGTCCACATTACTGAGGAACTCACATGGTCCGTCCACACTGAGGCCGTTGTGAAGAAGGCTTACCAGCGCCTCTTCTTCCTGAGACGGCTGAGGAAGTTTGGAATGAACCAACACATCCTCACACGGTTCTACACCAGCACTGTAGAGAGCATCCTGACTGGCTGCATCACCGCCTGGTAAGGCAATAGCACCGCCCACAACCGCAAAGACCTGCAAAGGGTGGTGCGAACGGCCAGAAACATCATCGGAGGTGAGCTTCCCTCCCTCCAGGATATATATAACACGGTGTGTGAATAAAGCTCGGAGGATTATCAAAGACTCCAGCCACCCAAGTCATGGGCTGCTCTCACTGCTTCCATCAGGCAGGCGGTATCGCAGCATCAGGACCCGCACCACCCGACTACATGACAGCTTCTTCCCACAAGCAATAAGACTTTTGAACACATGATCTCTCACGATCAACAATCACTGCACTTTATTACTCTTCATTCTGTCAATATATTCTCGCTCCCAATTCAGTTAGTGTATATATATATTATACCCTTATCTAGTGTATGTGTATTCTACATTGTGTGTATTGTGTACATTTGATATGTAAATTGTTGTGTAAGTATGTGTACATTTGTTATGTAAATTGTGTTGTGTAAATATGTTGTTATTGTAAAGTGGTTTATGTCTCGTCACTGTCATTACTGCAATGTTGCTCGGAACTGCACACAAGAATTTCACCTGCTGTTGCACTCATGTACACAGTAGTGTGACAATAAAGTGATTTGATTTGAGCCAGTGGAGAGAGACAAAGAGTGGTGTAACATGTGCTCTCTTTGGTTCATTAAAGACCAGACGTGCTGCTGCATTCTGGATCATTTGCAGAGGTCTAATAGCACATTAAGGAAGGCCTGCAAAGAGAGCATTACAGTAGTCCAGTCTAGTTATTACAAGTGACTGAACAAGCAGTTGTGTGGCATGTTCAGAGAGGAAAGGTCTTATCTTCCTGATATTGTAGAGTGTAAATCTACATGATCTTGCAGTCTTTGAGGTGTGGTCTGTGAAATTTAGCTTGTCATCAATGGTTACCCCTAGATTTCTGACCGTTTTGGAAGGCGACACTGTAGTTGGACCCAGCTGCACAGTGATGTTGTGTTCAACATCAGGGTTGGCTGGAAAGACAAGGAGTTCAGTCTTGGCTGGGTTGAGTTGCAGGTGGTGTTCCTTCATCCAGGCTGAGATGTCAGCCAGACAGGCAGCGATTTGAGCGGTCACTGTGGTGTCGTTGGGCTGGAAAGACAAGTAAAGCTCGTGTCATCAGCGTAGCAGTGGTAAGAGAAACCATGTGACTGGATGATGGGTCCTAATGACGTTGTGTATATGGAGAAGAGAAGTGGCCCAAGCACTGATCCCTGAGGTACCCCAGTAAGTAACTGATGTGGCTTGGATACCTCACCTCTCCAGGCTACCTTAAAAGACCTACCTGAGAGATAGGAGTTGAACCAGTCAAGCACAGTTCCGGTGATGCCCAGTTTAGAGAGGGTGAAGAGTGGGATCTGATGGTTGACTGTGTCAAAGGCTGCAGAAAGGTCCAGCAGAATCAGAATGGATGATCTGGATTCAGCTTTCGCCAGTCTCAGCGACTCTGTGACAGACAGCAGGGCAGTCTCAGTGGAGTGACCACTTTTGAAGCCTGACTGATTGTCATCCAGCAGCTTGTTCTGTGAGAGATAGGCAGAGATCTGATTGAAAACTGCCCTTTCAAGTGTTTTTGCCATGAATGGGATGAGAGAGACTGGTCTGTAGTGTTCTATCTGTGTGGGGTTAAGTGCAGGTTTTTAAAGCAGTGGGGTTACTCTAGCCTGCTTAAATGTAGTGGGAAAAGTGCCTTCAAGAAGAGATGCATTGATTATGTGTGTAAGTGCAGGTAGGATGGACGGAGAGATGGCCTGGAGAAGGTGTGATGGAATGGGGTCAAGAGAACAGGTGGTGGGGTGGTTGGAGAGGAGGAGTTTAGAGACCTCAAGTGTCAGTTAAAGGAGAGAACATAGAGAGAGAAGAGTTGCATACAGGAGTTGGGTGTTTGACAGGGTGTGGTGCTGTGAATGTATTGCTGATGGCTGTAACCTTATTAGTAAAAAATGTGGCGAAGATATCTGCTGTAAGTGATGTGTCAGGTGGTGGAGGGGGAGGGCAGAGAAGCGAGTTAAATGTTCTAAACAAGCTACGAGTGTCTGTGGTGCTGTTGAACTTGGTCTGGTAATATGAAGTTTTGCAGATTTAACATTATCCGAAAAAGTTGCAAGCAGAAGTTGATATTTACCTAGATCGGCTGGATCTTT
The DNA here is from genome assembly GCA_032164185.1 of Moxostoma hubbsi. Lineage (NCBI taxonomy): Eukaryota > Metazoa > Chordata > Actinopteri > Cypriniformes > Catostomidae > Moxostoma > Moxostoma hubbsi. The sequence goes on along the minus strand of JAVLUX010000034.1, from coordinate 18,854,638 downwards.
AGATTTCCGCCATCTCCTCTCGGCCGCCCTGAGATCAGTCCGATGTTCATGAATGACGTCAGACAGCCAGGGGCTGGGTGGTGTAGTACGTGCTGGTCTAGAGGAGAGAGGACAGATGTTGTCTAGACAGGTTGTTAAGGTAGAGCTAAGTGTGTCTGTGGCAGTGTTTACATTGAGCGTGTAAAATACATTTATTGTGGGAAGAGAGGCAGAGACATCATTGGATAGGCAAAAGGGTGAGAGGGAACGGGGGTTACGGCGAAAGGAAACCAAAGGTGGAGTTGGTTTTACAATGGATGGGAGAGTCATGTTAAATTGAACAAAGTAATGATCAGAGACATGTAATGGAGTAACAAGAATATTTGAGGTAATACAGTTACGTGTAAAAACGAGATCCAGCTGGTTGCCCGATCTGTGAGTTGCTGTGGTGTGTAGTCTTTTCAAGTCAAATGAGGCCAGAAGAGTATTCAGTTCAGTGGCCTGGGGCTTGTCTTGGTGTATGTTGAAATCACCAAGAACCACAAGTGGCCTACCATCGTCTGGCAAAGAGGACAGCAGGACATCCAACTCCTCAAGAAAGCTTGTCAGCTGACCTGGAGGGCGATAGATGACAACAACATGTATTTTTGTGGGTTGCATTGTAGTAATGGCATGGAATTCAAAGGATGTATTGTTACATAGTGAAGCCTGTGGAGAAAAAGTCCAGTTATTATGAATGAGCAAACCTGTTCCCCCACCCCTGCCGGTATGTCGAGGGGTGTGAGAGAAGGAGAAGTTGTTGGAGAGTGCAGCAGGTGTTGCTGTATCCTCAGGACGTATCCATGTCTCCGTCAGCGCCAGGATGCTGAGGGTGGACTGTGTGGCGAAAGCTGGAATGAAGGCAGCTTTGTTCACAGCAGACAGGCAGTTCCAGAGTCCCTCTGAGAACGAGAGTGGACAGGAGTTGAAGTGCAAAGTGGCCATAGGTTGTGTGGGTTGCGTTTGGTCTCGCATCTGTATCTTGTGAACGGTCTACAACAGATAACAGGGTTGTGTTTGAAGGCTTGTGTTATTAGTGAGCTAGACATGTTAGTATGTATGTATAAGTAGAATAATAAAAGAGAATAAATAAAATAAAAAATACTTAAGTGCTTTGGTGTGTGGCGCCTTGTTGGTGTCCTTGCTCGGTGGACTCGCACAGGTAGACTCGCTGGTCTTTACCCAAGTAGGTCTTCACACGAGGAGGGCTTGACACGAGGGCTACCACTTCCGCTGCCGCTTCCGCGTCAACATTCAGTCCAATAAATAAACACTTTAAGAGCCGTTCAATGGGAAAAAGCAGCCACGCCTTAATGCTACTTAGCACAACAAAGCTAGTCACGTGGTCAGCCGAAGCCGAAACTGAGGGGCACGAGAGGTGACAAGTGCTGGAACAAACGTGACTTCCGTACACCGCAAATAAATTATGCAACACTTTATCAATAAATAATACTCTAAAACAAGTGAAGCACTGTTTGCAGACACTAAAACGACACACTGGATAACCAACACTAAATCTAGCAGCGAATACTACGGGACAAGTCAAACAAATCTAGCAGCGAAAACTATGGGACAGGTCAAAGCAAAAATAGCGTGCACACACAAACACACGTTTAAGCGACCCGCGTTCAAGACAGTAAACAGACAGCACCTGATCTAGCAATGAATACCACTCTAACGACGATAAAAACAATTAAATAAACACACTTACATACAACTGCAGATTCCTGTAGATAGATCGCTTCTCAGTATATGTTCAGTTCATTCTGCACCATAAGTATAAATGTAATTCACTCAATTTTCCAGTAAAAATTTTGCATAGACAAACATTCTCCTCCATTAAAACATTTCACAACAAATCACCAAACAGCAGAAACAGATTAAAGTGAAGATGTGCAGACTGTAAATTATATATATATATATATATATATATATATATATATATATATCTTTTTTATTAAAAAGTAATGCAGCAGAATTAGCTTTGAATTAAATTATATTTGCATGGCATTACTGGACTCATCTAAGTAAATGGTTTGAAATCCCTGAGGAAACATGGCTCAAACTGAATAAAAGCACTCTCTTCTGAACATCAATCTGATAATCTCTAAAGGTTAACTCCTCCTGGACAAGACGCATAAGGAAAGACCATAGAGAAAAAATTTACAATCCACCAAAGTGTGACCATGGAACATATGCGTCTGTAATGCTTCAGAGCATGAGGGAAGAGCTCCAATGCTGGGAACATAGAAATAATTGTTTTTACTTATTTTCATTACTGCACATTTCTAAAGGATAAGAGGTAGGCGATCAATTCTGCCCACTAACAAATGTGACAATTAACAGGGCCAAGTAAGTGACATAACCTAGCGATAATGTAGAGCTGCATCATATAGTTAACGTCAGGATTTTTGTCTTAAAAGCCACACATTCCTTATAAGTCCAGCATTTGTATAATGTCTGCAAAAGCTATTGAATATGTGTTTTATGAATTATCTACAAATAGGAGGACTAAAGTGTGCATTTTTCCATACAACACCACTTAGAAAAAGGTGATTAGAAAATACAAAGAAGCTACATGTACAATGAATTTGAAATAACGTAACGTAAATAACGTATTCATAAATAATAATAATTAGTCATTTTAAAAGCACTTAAACATGCATGTAATTTTCTCTGATGTTAAAGGGATAGCTCACCCAAAAAATTTAATTCTGTCATCATTCACTCCCCCCTCAGGTCATTCCAAACCTACATGACTTACAGTACTTTTTTCCATGGAACACTAAAAGAGATGTTAGGCAGAATGATTGCATCAGTCATTAAATTTCAGTGTATTCAGAGAAAAAAAAGTTGAAGGCTTAGAAAATTATCTCATCATGTACCATCACAGGTCTATATGCCATTCTTTCTTCAGCAGAACATAGTTGAAGAAAAATAAGAAAAATATCTTAGCAGGTTCTTTTGAGGCATGGCCTGGCGAGACAGGGTGTGGAGCATGAGACAAGGATGGAGCTGGTGGTGGGTTTGGTGGCGGTTCCAGGAAGGGAGCAGGGTCCTGTGGTTTGGGGGGTGACTGCAGGGCAGGGACAGAGTCAGGAGGCCTGGGATTCGGCCAGAGGGCAGGGACAGGAGGCCTAGGAGGTGGCCATGGGGCAGAGGGACAGAGTTCTGGGCTGCGGCCGATGGAAAGGGTTCAGGAGGGAGCGGCTCAGAGGGCAGATCCGTGGAAGGCTCGGGCACTGGCCATGACAGGAGAACAGACTTAGCAGCTGTGAGCACAGGCAGTGGCAGGGTAAAAATCTCCATGGTCTTGAGCACATACACTGACAAGGGAACAACGTCTGTGGTCATGAGCACTGGCATTGACGGGGGAACATCCTTTGTGGCTGTGAGTACAGGAGGGGACAGGGGAATGACCTCAGTGGTTGTGAGCACTGGTGGCATCTGGGGAACGACCTCAATGGTTGTGAGCACTGGTGGCATCTGGGAAACGACCTCAGTGGTTGTGAGCACTGGCAGCGACTGGGGAACTACCTTAGTGGTGAGACAGGGTGTGGAGCAGGAGACCAGGACAGAGCCAGAGGTGGGTTTGTTGGAGGCTCCAGGAAGGGGTCCAGCGGTTTGGGGGGGGGGGGGGGGGGCAAAATGTTAGGGACAGGGTCAGGAGGCCAGGGAGGTGGCCACAGGGCAGAGGGGACAGAGTTCCCACTTGGAGTAGGAGCCCTTCTCTTCCTCTACCAGATGGCCGTGAGCACAGCTGTGGGAGGCTCGATGAAGGAAGTCTCCAGGACCACCGAGGCAGAGGAGAAAGTGGTCTCCATTGAAGGGATCTCAGAGACCACTGGAGCCATAGTGGCCACCCTGAAAATTCCTCTAGGGCTTAACGGCCATGACGGGGAACTCTGGTATGGCAGCCACAGTAGGAGTTGTCATCCTTTTCCGCCACTCCCACAGTAAACAGTGAACCACTGAGACACAGGGCAAAATCAATGTACTGTTCCAGAGTCCAAGAAATCCCCCCTCCTAGTGGCATGGAATATAAAGTTTCATTTACGCCCGCATGGAAAAAGTCCTTCAGAGTCACATTTCAATTAAAATTCACCTTGCTGGCCAGAACACAGAAGTCTTCCACATATTCCGCTATGGAACAGTTTTCCTGGCTTAACCGCATTAGGCAAACTGCTGGGTTCATGTTGTGGTAGAGTATTCTGTAACGTGTAGGCAGGCAGGACAGGCAGACAGGAACAAGCAACGATGAGACGATGAAGTTAACATGACAATAAACCAATGAGAACAAGACACATGAACAAGAGGGAAACAAGATAATCACATGACTATACAAGGAAGTGAACTAATTTCAAAATAAAGACCTGAAAACATGAACAAAAATATATTTAAAGATGACAGTTGGTTTTGGTTTAGAAGTGTATTTGTATCTGTATGTTTACTCACAATGGTCAGTTTGTGTGCTCATCCTGGATGTCTCAACTGAGAAAAGAAAACTGCTGCTGATCATAAACGATTGATTTATAGTTGAACTTAAATTTTGATATTTTTCACACTAAAAGTGATATTTTCAGGAAGACATTGAGTAAATTATAATTTTCATTTTTGAACTGTCCCTTTAATATGAATAGTAACTGAGGCTAATGTCCTGGTTTTCTTAGGTATAAAGTCATAAAGGTTTGGATTTTGGAATATTATTGGTGATAAATGATCACATAATTATAATTTTGGGTGAATTATCCCTTTTACAATTGAGAGTCCATCTTAAATTGTCCTGAACATAACATTATAACAAACATATGGCTATGGAGATAAAACAATAGGTCTAAATGAACCACACACATACTCAGACACAAACCATGATCAGCACATTAAACCACATATTTATGTTTTAATTGTTAGTATTTGATCCAGCTCTGATGTGTTCAAGCTGTGCAGCTTTTTCAGATAATAATAATAATAATAATAAAAAAAATACAAATAAATGTGTGAGACCCTGACTGGGCAAGATAACTGGAGTCTTTATGCAGTGCTTTCAGCTTTAGGATATGGAGGACACAGACAGGGCATTATTGTGATATAATTTTTTTCTTTAGCTTCTCTTCACACTAACTGCAAGCTGAAGGTAGAGTGTGTGCCACAGATGAGGGGTGTTCAAAGTCAGCTGCATGCTTGCAGAGAGCTGATGGCCTCCAATTGAGTGCAAAAGCAGGCATATTGAATAAAGAAAAACCTCTGATCTATATTATCTTTACAAGAGAGCAGATAATCAGCTGCTCTGAGCTCAGCCATTACTGAACTCTTTTTGTTTTACTATTCAGCACAAATCAACCCCAGCCTCTCCTCTGACAGCTCCCATTTTTTATTATTTTTTTCCTTAAGAACATACACCGATCAGCCACAACATTAAAACCACCTGCCTAATATTGTGTAGTTCCCCCTCATGCCACCAAAACAGTGCCAATCCGCATCTCAGAATAGCATTCGGAGATTTTATTCTTCTCACCACAATTGTACAGGGTGGTTATCTGAGTTATGGTAGACTTTGTCAGTTCAAACCAGTCTGGCCATTCTCTATTGACCTCTCTCATCAACAAAAATACTCAAACCAGCCCATCTGGCACCAACAATCATGCCACGGTCCAAATCACTGAGATCACATTTTTTTTCCCCATTCTGATGATTGATGTGAACATTTACTGAAGCTCTTGACCCGTATCTGAATGATTTCATGCACTGAAGTGCTGCCACACAATAGGATGATTAGATAATTGCATGGATGACTGTTGGTGCCAGACTGGCTGGTTTGAGTATTTCTGTAACTGCTGATCTCCTGGGATTTTCATGCACAACTCTAGAATTTTCTCTGAATGGTGCCAAAAACAAAAACAAAACATCCAGTGAGGGGCAGTTTTGTGGACAGAAATGCCTTGTTGATGAGAGAGGTCAACAGAGAATAGACAGATTGGTTTTAACTGACAAAGTCTACCATAACTCAGATAACCACTCTGTACAATCGTGGTGAGAAGTCACTGAACTCAACTGATAGAGCATTGTATCTGCAAAACAAAGGACATGTGCATGAGTTCTGATGAGCATGTGATTTTAAAGTGTCATTAAAGCACCACAAAAATATTTGGTTGCTTGTGGTTAAATTAACAAAACAGTAATATTCAAATTTCCACCTGCTCTGTTTAGAATCTGTTGATTATGCGTTGTTATGAAGTAATGAACAAAGTATCTATCTCAAGTGACAAATATACTAGGTATACTGCACACTGTAAAAGACAGACAGAAATAGACACTCCTATACTTGATGTGTATGTGTTTTTTCTCTCAGGATAGAAACTGTGTAACGTCAGAGTCATTAAATGTTTTCTGCATTGCATGACTGTGCAACCACAGTTCATTTTTGGTGGCTATTCATCTGGCTTGTACACACTCACACACATCAGGGGAGGAGGAAGTGCTACAAGAGCACCTCATCGCCTGCAAGAATTCTCAATATCCCTCCCCTTTTAGATGCCAAATGTTTAATCTATTTTTAATAGGCTTCGAGATTTTGAAAAAACTAAACAAAAAAAAAACTACACTGGCTCGACAATGCAATGTTTTACTTTTTCGTTTTTCTTCCTTTTTTTATTTGTTTCTCACTCGCTCCTACCCATTTTTTTGTCCTTTTGTGTGTTATATATATAAGTATTTTTTTTTATCTGTGGTGAAAAACTGCACGGCTGCTTAAGATGTGGCAGAGATGGAATACAAATTACTCCTCACACCCCCCTGTTTAAGGCAGTGGCCCCATACATAAATAATATAACAATACAAAAGGAGTTGTGTATGGAGGAAGCTGTCTATGGTGCCACATTAAAAACATATACAGACACAGGGGACTCATGCGTGCTACACAGAAGAAGAAAAAAAAAGATTTGCCCAAATAAAACAAAGGATTACTTAATGGATTTTTTTTTCTCAATCCATAATGATGACATATATTTCTGTGACATCTTGTCTCGGTCACTCTGGGAGAACAGGAATCTGATTGAGAGCATGGCAGGAGTTGTAGGTGCAGGTTGAAGCTTCTGTTCCAACACATTTAGATCAGGGTTAGACAAACTTTAGACTTTAAGAATTGGCTCCCTTTCATATGATAAGTTGGAATTTGAAACTAAATCTACATGCCCCACAGGATGCTGAACTGGAATTTGAATTGAAAACAATAAGAGCCTTAAAGTACCACTAAATAAATATTGACATCACAATTTGAGTCTATTGACTATTTAATATATTGAGTAAATCAGAGCATTATGTGAAATTCTGGGAAGTATTCTTCACTCTATTGTTTTAATGTATTAAATATAATGACAAATATAAATTATAAATACATTGATTATTATATTTTTTGAATATAAATTCTTTGAATTTCTAAATCTTCTTACAAACAAATACAATTTAAATGACAAATCTGCATCCTGTTTCAGGAATTCAGTTTAAATTAAAAAGGCATTCTCCATTCAATTCTGAATGACTCATCCAAGATTAAGATGACCCATGGTCAGAGTGCTTGAGATATTGCAATGTGGTGGCACAAGTTGACATCTTGCTTTTCTCATTCTCTCAGTGCTACTGTACTGTATGTGTGGTGTAAACACAGCACTCCTCAGCTGCTGGCTGTCAGCAACAAGCCCAACACATAACCTCTAACTGCTAAACCCCTCAGCACCAACAATTTATCTCTCTCACTCTCATAGAACCCTGTGATGGCAAGAGGTCATTTAATTTAGGATATTTTTTTTTCATTTGAATAGTGTTGGCTTTGTTGCCATAAATTACACATTGTCATTATGAAATAATGCAACTCTGAAATTATTCTAAGCATGTCACCACAGCTTTTGATACTGTCAGTCAAGGCACTCACTGAACAGGAACTTGAACACAGAAAACATAAGTCGCTATTTATCATTTCTGTTCCTTCCCTGCCACCATTTGTCCTTCCTCTTCATTGCATTTTGTTATGAACTCTGCATGCGTATTAAGAGGGATTTTGTAGTCCCTAGACGCCAATTTACATAAAGTGCAAGCCATCATTGGTTCAAGAGAAGCAAATTACTTCCCTGACAAGATCACCCCCACCCCTTTTTATTATTTATTAATTTTGAACCTAGCATGAGCTTAGGTTGTTAAGAGCACTTAACCAGATATGCAAAATATCACATTTTCATGACCATGATCAATGAGGAAAGGAGTGGGAAGGCAAAAGAGAGAGAGAGAGGAGAGAGAGAGAGAGAGAGAGAGAGAGAGAGATAAGTGATTGAATTAAATGCTGGGCCAATCATTTAACAATTCCCTGAGGTGCGTTGTGTGAGAAGACTCTTTCTTAAACCTGAGCTGTTGTGAACATTAGATAATCATGCAAAAACTGCACTCCTACACTACTGCACTGATGCCACCTCCCAACGGACAGAGAGATATAGCTAGTCGTATACTGAGGTATGTTCAAGACTCTCAACAGGTGAGCTGTAAGTCTGTGGTGTCACAAACAACTGAAAAAAAAAAACGATTATAAATGCAAATAATTAAATGCAATTGTACATATTTATAACAACAAATAAAAATTTATTTAAAATAGAAAAAACAAACATATTTTGTTGACTTCAAAAGCTGTGTTCAATCAAACTCAAAAATACAAAATGTATCTATTTCATCTTAACATGCCTTTTCAAAGTATTTGCAGCTTCTAACCAGGTGAGAGTGTGAGTGCCATTTAGGACACAAAATTACAGGGGAGAGAGAGAGAGAGAGAGAGAGAGAGAGCGAGAGGAGAGTGTGTAATGGAGTTGCTATATGCAAATCGACAAGCAATTAAACAAGCACAAGTAAACTAAAGTACAATTACAACATGAGAGGCCCATACTCCATCATAGTTGCCTTATTGTGTACGACAGACAAACGCTTTTGGACATTGGTTCGGCAATCACACACCGAAAACCGGACTTCACATTCCTCAACGCCGACCCGCGGTTTACAAACACGCCAGCGGAGCCCTTTGTTTGGGCTGCCCGGCCGCGGAAACGCAGACGGAAAAGGGGAAAAAGAGCCAGCGTTCTCATCAGAGTAAGACGTCGCGCAAATCGCCCCCCGCTACCCAGTATACTACTGGCAAATATTCAGTCTCTGGACAACAAGCTCTGCGAGCTGAGAGCGCGGATCTCTTTCCAACGAGAGACGAGAGATTGCTGTGTTATCTGTCTTACGGAAACCTGGTTGTCCGCGGAGATTCCAGACTCGGCCATCGAACCCACGGGTTTCTCCATGCACCGAGCGGACAGAGCGAAAGACCTCTCAGGTAAAAGCAGAGGTGGTGGTGTATGTTTTATGATCAACAAATCATGGTGTGATCAGAGGAATGTACATTTTATCAGGTCTTTCTGCTCTCCTGATCTGGAATTTCTCATGCTTCTGTGTCGACCATTCTGGCTACCGAGGGAATTCACAGCGGTCATTATCACTGCTGTGTACATCCCCCCACAAGCCGACACAGACCGGGCACTCAGGGAACTGTATGGCAGTATAAGTGAGCAGGAAACCGCGCACCCTGAGGCCGCGTTCATTGTTGCCGGGGACTTCAACAAAGCCAACTTTAAAACAATAGCACCAAAATACCACAAACACATCAGCTTTAACACACGAGGGGACCGGGTTTTGGATCATTGCTATTCTCCTTTCCGGGATGGCTACAAATCCCTCCCCCGCCCACCATTTGGCAAATCCGACCACTCCTCCGTTCTGCTTCTGCCCGCTTACAGGCAGAAACTGAAACGGGAATCACCCACCATTAGAATGATCCAGTGCTGGTCGGACCAATCAGACTCTGCGCTACAGGACTGTTTTGATCACGCGGACTGGGAGATGTTCCGGTCTGCCTCCGATGACGACATCGAGGTTTACGCTGATAGTGTAACGTGTTTCATCAGGAAGTGCGTAGAGGACGTTGTTCCGACAAAAAATATACGGATCTACCCCAACCAGAAACCCTGGGTTAACGGCGATGTTCGCGCGGCACTTACTGCGCGGACCACCGCTTTTAATTCCGGGAACGCGGAGGAGCGTAAACAAGCCAGTTATGCCCTCCGTAACTCCATCCGTGCAGCCAAACGCCAGTACAGGCACAAAATTGAAGAACAGTTCAACACCACTGACTCCAGAAGTATGTGGCAGGGAATTAACATCATCACGGACTATAAACAGAATAAAAACTCCGCCATGAACACCGTTGCCTCTCTCCCGGACGAGCTTAATACATTTTATGCTCGTTTCGAGGACAACAACACCGCCGTCACGGAGAGAGCACTCGCGGCCGATACTACAGAGGCTGGTTCACTCTCCGTCTCTGTTGCGGATGTAACCCGATCCTTCCGACGGGTGAACGTTCGTAAAGCCGCGGGTCCAGACGGCATTCCGGGCCGCGTCATCAGAGCATGCGCGAACCAACTGGCTGGTGTTTTGGTGTTTATGGACATTTTCAACTTGTCCCTATCCCTGTCTGTAGTCCCCACATGCTTCAAAACATCAACCATTGTGCCTGTACCGAAGCAATCAAAAATCACCTGCTTAAATGACTGGCGTCCTGTTGCCCTCACCCCCATCATCAGCAAATGCTTTGAGAGGTTGATCAGAGATCATATCTGCTCTGTTCTGCCCACCTCTTTGGACCCATTGCAGTTTGCCTACCGCAACAACCGCTCCACTGATGATGCCATTGCATCTACAATACACACTGCTCTATCCCACCTGGAAAAAAGGAACACATATGTGAGAATGCTGTTTGTAGACTACAGCTCAGCATTCAACACCATAGTGCCCTCCAAGCTTGATGAGAAACTCCGGGCTCTGGGCTTAAACAGCTCGCTGTGCAGCTGGATCCTGGATTTCCTGTCAGGCAGACGTCAGGTGGTTAGAATGGGCAGCAACATCTCCTCATCACTGACCCTCAACACTGGAGCACCACAGGGCTGTGTTCTCAGCCCACTCCTGTATTCCCTGTACACACATGACTGTGTGGCGACACATAGCTCCAATGCCATCATTAAGTTTGCTGACGATACGACGGTGATAGGTCTGATCACTGACAATGATGAAACAGCCTACAGAGAGGAGGTGCACACTCTGACACGCTGGTGTCAGGAGCACAACCTCTCCCTCAACGTCAGTAAAACCAAGGAGCTTGTGGTGGACTTCAGGAAGAAAGACAGAGAACACAGCCCCATCACCATTAATGGAGCACCGGTGGAGAGAGTCAGCAGCTTCAAGTTCCTCGGTGTCCACATTACTGAGGAACTCACATGGTCCGTCCACACTGAGGCCGTTGCGAAGAAGGCTCACCAGCGCCTCTTCTTCCTGAGACGGCTGAGGAAGTTTGGAATGAACCACCACATCCTCACACGGTTCTACACCAGCACCGTAGAGAGCATCCTGACTGGCTGCATCACCGCCTGGTACGGCAATAGCACCGCCCACAACCGCAAAGACCTGCAAAGGGTGGTGCGAACTGCCAGAAACATCATCGGAGGTGAGCTTCCCTCCCTCCAGGATATATATAACAGACGGTGTGTGAATAAAGCTCGGAGGATCATCAGAGACTCCAGCCACCCGAGTCATGGGCTGCTCTCACTGCTTCCATCAGGCAGGCGGTATCGCAGCATCAGGACCCGCACCACCCGACTACATGACAGCTTCTTCCCCCAAGCAATAAGACTTTTGAACACATGATCTCTCACGATCAACAATCAGCACTGCACTTTATTAATCATCACTCTGTCAATATATTCTCCCAATTCAGTTAGTGTATATATATATTTATACCCTTATCTAGTGTATGTGTATTCTACATTGTGTGTATTGTGTACATTTGTTATGTAAATTGTTTTGTGTAAATATGTTGTTATTGTAAAGTGGTTTATGTCTTGTCACTGTCATTACTGCAATGTTGCTCGGAACTGCACACAAGACTTTCACCTACTGTTGCACTCGTGTACACAGTAGTGTGACAATAAAGTGATTTGATTTGATTTTGATTTGATTTTAGTTAGAAATTACTAGATACCGACAGATTTGTTACCTAGAGTTGAACACTAGAGACTAATAATAAAGAGAAAAATAACTTGGGGGAGATCATTCGTTTTCTCATATTAGCTTTTTGATGAAGCTCTCGATGAAACTGAAATGTTCTTTTCTTGTCTTGTCTGACACCATGTGTAATATATTTTTTGGGAATTAATGCAACTCAGTAAGATCCAGGGCCTGTTGTAGTTCAAATTGTATTCTTTTCTTTGTCATTTCTAGGAGCAATTTTCTATCATTTTGGTTGCCTCTAATAAGAAGTGCTTTGATGAAAAATAGTGGTTGTGGAGCGGAGGGGGGATGAGCTGGGCTGGAATGTTGCACACCCGGTCCCCAATCGGCCTGATGGGGCACGTGAGGGGCACGTGACGCCGGTTCGAGAGAGAGAGATACGTCATGCTGGTGGCACAAGGCCTGAGGTAACGCCGGGAAGAGTGTGGAGCGTAGGGGGGCGGGGCCGGGCTTGAATGTTGCATGGGGGTGCGCGAGGGATAAAGGTGGCTGGTGGACGGCTGGCGACTTTTGTTTAAATTTGTTATTAAATATTAATTATATTGCAGTGGTCTAATTAATTTCTTCATTATGGAGCAGTGATTTCACATGACTGCACTCTAATTCAGACACCAGCTTCAAATATATACAGTTTACATAGCCCTTGGAATATGTCTACAGTTTGCAAAAAATTATATTACAATGAATAAGAAAGCATTTTATTTTTTACGTACTGCCCTAACTAAGCTGTGTTGCCTACTTGAGCATCAATTACTATTTGTAGTATTTTTTTCTAGACAGTGAAGCTGCCCACAGTTCTTGACTGAAGCCTCCATATACTGTTAAAGGGATAGTTCACCCAAAAATGAAAATTCTATCTACATTTACCCACCCCTGTGTGATTATATACACATATGACTTTCTTTCTTTTTCTTAACACAAAGGGAGACATTTAAAAAAGAAAAGCTGTGCTCAGTGATGTCATACAATGACATACAATGTTTATGGTGCCCACTCTTCAAGCTTAAAAAAAGGATGCAAGTATAATTCACAAGTCTTAAAAACATCTCGGTTACTGACCTGAAGGAGGGAAAGAGACGTTGTGTTGATGAGTTGACACAAGGGGTCGCAACTGCGGAGCCCAGACATCTCTGATCTTGAGAAAAGGCCAATGGAAATTGGCGTGTGGAATTTGCATGTCACTCCCCTGGACATACGGGTATAAAAGGAGTGACACTGCAAACACACATCAGGTATCGTACTGAGGAGCCAAGCCAAAGACCTGGCCATTTCAGCGGATGGTTCATTTTTGTGGCAGGAGGGACACAACATCTCGTTTCCTCCATCAGGTAACAAAGGGTACATCAGTAACCGAGATGTTCCCTATCTGTCTATCACTCGATATTGTGTTGATGAGTTGACACTAGGGGTCTCAATGGAAAACGCCACAAGAGCTGAACCAAGTTACGCAGACTGGCAGACATCTGTGTGCCTCGTAGCCAGCACAGCAAGCCATCGCAGAACTACCCCCAACCCACTGGCAGGCATGAAACCCCCTACACCTTGGGGAATGTCTAACAGCTCAGAAGTATAAGGACTGGCTGGCCAAGCCGTGGCCTTCTCTCTTCCGTGTCTTCTGTTCTCCCAAAAAAGGAATTAAATCGTTCGGCTGGGGGCCATATATATGGTCCAAGCTTGGGGGTCTCCTTCCAAAGAGGTGGACACCACGGAGACCACACCCGGCACCGAGGGGGGGGGGGGGGATTTTCACGTGTAATACAACACACAGTCTTACCTGGTAGGAGCGGAAGAACATCGTGTGGAGCGGCGCCGTGGTAGATCCTACCTGGGGGTGGGGGGGGGGGGGGTGTTACTACAAACATGGCGACTAAGGACAGGGGTCCCTCTGTCCAAGGAATATGCGGTTTACCGGCAGAGAAACCATTTTGCGGATTATACATCACACAGGGTTGCCTAGGGGGACAACTAGCACATGTGGAGCACTTACTTCAGTACGGGGGCCTGGGTGACATCTGTTCCGCCTTTATCTCTGCTGACTCAATGGACTCGAAAAGAGCTCCCTGAAGGCCCCGAAGGACCACGGGGTCCCAAAAAGGAACGAGGCGCAGCCTGGGGGGGGGGGGGGGGTTATCCTCTTTGCGATTCTCAGGAACCTGATGATCAAATCGTGCTTCCTTAATACTTACCATCTACTGCATCATGATGCGCCGATATAGCAGCTACATACACTTCAAGGTGGAGGGGCACAACCGTCCCTCTAACTTTTCCTGCAGAAAGGAAAGCACTGACACTACTGCGCATATCTGGGGGTTTTCTGAACCGGTGGCGTCTGCTTTCTGTGGGTGGCTTGATGCCGGGGCCAGACTACTGGGGCAGGCTGTGGCAGAGCCAGTGTTTCTGCCGCAGTGGGACGCCCTTGGTGATAAACAGACAGGGGTGCGAGACATTGCGTCGCGCTGGGGCAGGATGTGTTGAATGG